>JAQFXT010000041.1:0-135869 GCA_034683725.1 Strigamia crassipes | reverse complement strand
TATTTTTTTTTTTTTTTTTTTTTTTTTTTTTTTTCGAAATCTTTTCCTTCTCATACTTCAGAATGATTTTTTTTTCTTCTTCTTTCTTTTGTTTTTTCTTTCAAACATTTGATGATGCCATGGGCTTATATCATGGGTCATTTGCCTCCGGAATGCGGAGTTAGACAAACAAAAAAAATTTCATCTGCAAAGGGTTACTCCAGCAACAAAAGCGGTGAACAAACACATTAAGCATGGAAGGGGTGCAAAAATCACATAACTCGCCTTTAAGGCTGAGGCAGAAATTTGTCTTGCAAACCACGACCTGCAAGTTTACGTTTTATATCGTCACGTTACTAGAAGCTGACCTTACCCGGAAGGAATCAGCTGCCAATAAAATGCTAATCTTATGCTCATCGATTGACAGATAATATTCATTACATTATTTTCAAATCAAATTCCCGAGATTCTCACTTCCTAAGAAATATTCCAGACAAGATGGATTTTTTTTTATATTGTACGTGTCATCCCAACTCACGTAACGATGACTGAAAGCAGCTAACCCGAGCGCCATAATCGCTTTTGCGTTTTGAGCGCCATTTTGGTTTTCTAAATTCTTAGCATATTTTGGAGAAACAAGACTTAAAAATGCACTATTTCCTAGCAATTAATTCGGTTTTAGACCTTTGTTCGACGTTGCACCATTTTTAATTGGAAATCTTTTAATTTTTTTCCCGTTCTTCTAAAAGCTACAATTTGTCTAACTCTCACCAGAGTTTCCAGAGAGAAAACCTCCCGTCTGTGGGAATAAAAACGCGATAACTTTTCTCTCATACTTTGCTGACACCAACCCTCGGGACAAAAGGTCATATTTTTGGTGGCCGATACAAATATTTCCATTATGTATCCTCAGGATTCAAATATTGAAGGTGTTCCATCAATACAATCTGAATAAAAATTAAAACAAAAGAAAATTGCAATTCTTGTGCCTGAGAATAGATATGAAAGAATTGTGTCATGTAATCATAAAATCATTACACAATATAAACAAAGAATTTCAATTGAAATATAAATCTCAATGTCCAACTTGTATGGGAAGGTTTAATTCATATTATAGGTCTGCAATCATGTGAATGTATTTCATTTTTTCTTTGTGAGGGTAGGGTTCAGTTCACGACTCGTAATCGTGTTTTGCTGCTCTCCTGGCCTCAATTATGGCTAACCACCTATATTTGTGAAAACCTCGAATGCGGGACAGGTGCATTTTGGCACTTTTTAGATCCAATTAGACCTACATACAAAAAAATATTAAAACATTTTTTTCTGAATGATTCGTGTCAATATTAAACTTCAAAATTTGATTAAACCATGTTTAATCAACTGCTTAGTTCCTGTTGGAAGAAAAATTTCTCTCCTATTAAGAGATTAAACTCTTTACTTCCTTCAGGAATTAATCCTCTAGGAAAAAAAAAGGAAGTTTCCCTTTATTGTGTACGAAATAAGATTGAAAAGGTCATTTTACTTCCACTACCATTTGCATAACATCCTTTTTTTCTCTCTCTTAAAACTAGGTTTCTAATCTTAAAACAATAAATGAAAAATTCGGATTCGGAAATTATCATTTACTATTTTTTTTAGATGGATTAAATATGATACAGTAAGGAGTTAAAATATTTATCTTCAATCGCATATTGAAATGTTAATTTTTCGGCAATATCGAAACCGCGAGTTCATTGACCGTTCTATTTGAGCTAAACTGCTGTAGTACAAAACCAGCAGTAAAACCAAACTATTTAGTAAATTGGTAGTTGCCAGCTGGCACAGATAACTTCCGTCAACTAAACCATCGCGTACAGATCCCGAATTATAAAAATCGAAATTATTCAACGTTTTTTAACGCAATATCTCTTATTATCTCGTCACTCGTACGTAAAGAATTTTTTTTTTTTTGCATAAAACGCACACGCATGCATAAAATAAAGATTTTATCTTCTTTTTTTTGCCGTTGAATATATTTCAATATAAAAATTGCGATGTCAAATGTTCATGACACATAATTTGTTTATACTCACTTGCTCGGTATCGGAGTTTAATAAAGGCGAATTCTCATTGTTCTCCGATGACTCGGTAATATCCGTCTCATTTTTCCACTGAAAGCAAACAAAAATCAATTCCATTGAACTGTATATTTTATTTTCTAAATACCTTGCGTAGAAGTCTTTCAAACATGTTTTTTTGTTGGGTAAGTTCTGCCATTTTATCGTAGTGAAGTCTTTGTCGTTGATTCTTGAGGGCAAAAACCAATCGCTTGTGTTCCTCATTCCGAATGCGTTGTATCTCTTCGAGTTGCTTAACTTGCATATCTTGAACGAGTAGCCATTTGGTTTCATCCTCAAGTCGTGATGAGTCGGTTTTTTTTCTTTTGACCCCCACGTAAGGCAGCGCATCTGATGGGCCATCTTCATTGGGGGTCAAGTCGTGAAATTGTCGTTTTAATTTTACTTTCAACATTTCTCGTTGAAGTCGACTTATTTTGATGGTATTTCTTTTGTCGGTTTAGTTCTGAAATATCACAATCGAAATTAGAAATCAACGTTTTTTAAAACAAAAAAAATGTGTTCAAATCTTGTACCATATGTTGAAAAGAACTCGCCATGGTCTTCTCTGCGCCGCCTTCACTCCTTCGGTCTGAATGCGCCGTCCTCGACGTCTCCAGCACTTCAATTGGAAACATCTCATAGTTTATTTTTAAACCAGAGTGATGAGATGCAAAAGTTTATCCTAAATGAAACACAGATCTATTTACACTTCACAACTATGCCAAAAATCTTTTTTTATTTTGGGGTTTATATATACCGTTATATGTTTTTTTTGGGAACACATTCGTGGAAATTGGTAATTAAATTTCTTTAATTAATTTACTTTGGGATTTACTCAGGAATTTTGATGAAACAAAATGTGGGAATCTCATCAGTCACCTTTCCCAGACAGCTAGAATTGTTTCCGTCGTCATAAACATAGATTGGTAATGTATTTTTTTATTTGTTAATTCCTACACTAGATGGCGCCCAATGAAGGGATATCATGGCCACTGATGACATAAAGTGTTTGGTTTTTATTTTGCGATTGGTGTTTTGGCTGAGGATTGAGATTTCCAATTAACACGATGACAGCTGTATCGTTCGTGGATGAACTCGTGAGAGAATATTTGTTATTCCGTGGGTTCGTAGTCACATTAAAAGCATTTGACAATGATTTAAAAACCGATAAAGACAAAGGCTTTCGGGTGAGCGTAATGATAAAATGTTTCCATTTCCATTAAAAATATTTATTTTCATTTTTTTTGAAAAATAATTGCAGGCTGATAAGATAGTAGATCAACTATGCTCTTATATTACAAACTACGATCTGACTTCGTTACGGGAAGCGTGGAATCATATGGAGCAACGAATTTTCTGTCATTTAGAGCAGCAATTTTCTGGCGCTGTACGCAAGCTCGAAAATAGTTTATTAAAGATGTACATAGTAAACACAATACAGACTAGTCGGCATGACAAACTACTTGAATTTTTTGACAAAATGGGACAAGATTTACAAAATCAACCGGAATGGAAAGACTGGTTCGGTAATAAATGAAAAATTTAATTGTATTTAATAAGAATTGTTTTATTTACAGTAATTAATAATGTTTTGTTTTTAGCATTACCTTTTCTTAAAAATCCTGAAGAAAATCCATCATACGCTGGTTATTTTACGCGTCAATGGCAGGACACAATGCTCGTTTCATTGCACAATTTTTTAAGCGTTATTTTCCAAAGCATGCATATCCTTTATAGATTTTATTTTAGTTTTGAATGAAAAATTGGTGTAGACTTTTTAACGTAAGTTACCTCTTCCCGTGTTGCTGAATTACGAAGAAGAAAGAACGAAGATAAACCAATTACAAGATGAAAATGAAATGCTTAGACAGCAAGTCGCTGCTTTGCAAGCTCGCGAAATAGCACTGGATAAGCAAACACCGAATAAATTGTTGGATTCCACAGATATTAATTCGGCGGGGGATATCATGGATGATTTTTATGTTTTGGCACAGTAAAGTACATTATTGCTTTTGATTTTGCATCAAATTACAAGTAATTTCTTCTTGCATTGTAGAGAACCTTCGAATATTGACACCCAATCGAAATCCCTAAGATCTATTATAAAAAATATAAGTAGCGGTTTGCCAACATCACCTATTTTAGGCAGAAGACCGTCTGCACCTCAAATTTCAAAGAAAATGTTTTCAGATTCAGATTCATCAGGTTAATTTGCGACTTTATATACGATGTAGTCGTATTATTCACAGAAATAAATAAATTAATGTGAAATATTTCAGTTACGTCCAAACAAAGTACAAAAGCAAAAACAAGAGGCAGCACACAATTATCGTCTTCTATGAAAAGCAGAACCGTCAGTGAATTTGAATCGAAGAGATCATCTACAGTAGTACAAACTAATAAGGCACGTTGGATATTTATCAATTTATGCAGGTAAAACGTTGTAAATTATTCTGTAGTGTGAAGATGCTTTTCCGAAAATCAAAGAGACTCCGTGTGGAAAAAAAGACGTGTCGGAAACAAATAACTGTTTTGATAATGTAAAAGTTATGCTAAAAGACGTGGAAATGTCGACTGCAAATGTGATCTATGGTGGCAATTAATTTTAAATTTTTTTGTTGAAATTATTGACAATATAAATCGATTTTTATACTTCCATTTTTAGGTGATATAGACGATGGTAAAAAGTCACCTTTGCTGTTATTGAGTCAAGAAGATTACACCGAACATCAGTCTGCAATAACTCATTGCAAGTTTAACGAGTCGGGTTCCATTATCGCAAGTTCAGACATTGACGGAGTCATTAAGTGAGTTCTTAATGTAATAATGTAATAATGTAATAATGTATTAAAAAAAATATAATTTATTTTAAATTAAATTAAATTAAATTAAGAATTTGGAAGCCAAGTCCATCACCCTTGACACTGGCAACTGTTATATCAAAATCTAGCGTTTTATCTTTAGAATGGACTCAGAAACATGAAAGATTTGTGAGTTTTGATTATAAAAATAAAAGTCAAAAGAGCTCTATTTTGTATTTTTTGGTTTTTCTCAGCTACTATTTGGGAATCGGACAGGAATAATACGATTATACGACACCCAAGAGAAAAAAACGATGTGGGAAATAGGATCGGATGTAACAAGCCCCATAAAAGACCAAAAGTTGGATGATGATATTAATTAAATGTTACATTTTATTAAAAATGTATTAATTTATTTTTAGAATTGTAAATTTAGCTTGCAGTCCAATTGAATCGTATTTCGTAAGCAGCACAGCTGTTAAATTTAATACAGTTGGATTTGACGAGACAACTTTACTACCATTATCTGGAAAATTGATATTGTGGGATATGAAAAACACAAAGCTAATGGTAAGCTCGGGATACGATTCCATTATTAATTTTAAATTAATTCCATCGTACATTGTAGCAACAACTTAATTTGAAAGACGATTCGTGCGTAGTCAATTGCTCACTCTTCAATCACAACGGTCAATTACTAATTGTGGGAGACACTCACGGCCACATTTCAATATTTGGTACGCCAGGATTATTTTAAATGATGTATAAATAAAAATAGTTGCTAAAGATATCAACATTTGTGTTTAGATATGAGGAACTACGAATGCATCGCTCGATGGAAGGCACATTCCGGGGAAACCCACACGATCGAATTAAGTTCTGGCGAAACTACGTGTTACTCCATGGGTTCGGAAGGAAAGGTAAATTTATTCCGCTCACGAAATAAATATTGTTGGATATTTAAACTCGTGTGGTAACAGTTTTGTCAGTGGAATATAAATAACACCGGGCAAAAAGTGTCGGAACACAACATGATGGAAAATTGTGCCGGGCCTTTCATGAATCCAATTGGTTCGATGAGTCAGAAGAATCAATACCATCGGCCAGTAGGGAAACTGTTCTGCGTAGACTCCGACGGCAAACACGTGCTCACATGCGGCAACACAAGTGCAATCATTTCCGTGGTAGGAATCTGAGAAATAAATTAAATTTAGATCATTTTAAGTCATCGAATGATACATTTCAGATACCTGATAGTAAAACACCACCCTCAGCTGTGATGAGATTAGAAGGTCACAAAGTGCCCGTTATCACAATGGATTGGGCCACAACGATGGATTGCGGCACGTGTATCTCCGCATCGTTAGATGGAAAAATTAGAGTGTCTACTCTTTTAGCTAAGTGATCATTTTTATGCTGTCCAATTTTATTTGCTCGTATTTTATTTTAACGGTACTCTAACTTATGAAATCATGAATATTTTATTTTTAAAATCAAATAACGATGTATATGTATATAATAATTAAAATTAGTATGACAAATGTGCGTTAAATGTAGTTCATTTTATTATTTGTTAATAGAAAAATGAAGCACCATGATTACGTTATTGTTTCCTTTATAATGTCCAGTTTGTTTCTCAAAGCACCCCATCAAGGGGCTTTACTGCAACATTGTAAATCAAAGTTCGTGTCAATCAATGCCTCGGTTGTGGTGGTAAATAGTTTTTTTTTATTAAATCTGATTAGTTGAGATTTTGTGTTAATTAGTTTGTCATATTTGAGATATTGAGCTTTAAAAAAAATGATTGGCAACATAAACGCGACAATGGAAAAAAAAATCATTTATTTTAACACTTTATTAACAGACTAGCAAATTTAATCATCAAACATTTCAACACAACAAATATCAAATATCAAATAAAGAGCTTTTTGCAAAGAAATATCAAATCAATTTCAATTTGGCACATCTTTCAATTCAGATTTGGTTTCTCTTTAAAGCTTACAAGTATCACAAAATTAAAATAAATACTTACAAGTATTATTAAGTGCAACTTATGAAATGAAATTAGTGAGTTATTTTTTTTTTATCTTTATATAGTGTTTTACCAAATGTACCGTAATATGGTTAGTGGTGCTAAGATTAAAATCAAGAAATTGTTTTTGATCGTATAAGCTTCGCTTTTGCAATCAGTAGAATCCAATAGTTTGACAACATCGTCACCCAAAATATCCTTAACTTCTTTTTTCTCTTGAAAAATCAAACCTGTTGTCCCATTCTATTTTAAAAGGAAAGAAAGAAGAAAAAAATTAATAAAATCCCATTAAACAGCAATATTATACTGACGCTGAATATGACATCCGTTGAATTCTGGAACTCCGAATATAACTTAAACGTCATTGATGACAGACCAAACGAAGAATTCGCTTGAGTAAGCATGAGTAATATCGACTGACGTAACGACTCGTCAATTTTCGTCGAAAACAAAAGCTACGCAAACAACAATATTAATAATAAATCACTTAACATATATAAACTAAAATACCTGTCTGCCAGGTACACTGGCCCAATTGCACGTTTCGAAATCGTCGATCGTTTTTACTTCGTCCGTAGTGCAGAGAAGTCGAAAATCTGCCGAACTCAAACCTTTGGCCCAACTCTGACTAACTTTTGGGTTGTTAGTCATAAAACGGACTAAGGAATGTGGAATGAAAGCAACATCGCCTCCACCTTCGACCAAACAGCGGAAAGCTCCGATAAAACCCTCGTATTCGTCCAAATCGGAACATTTACTTTTATCTAAATTTAAAGTAAATAAAAGCACTTAGATTTCATGCAAATTAAAATAACTTAGATAATTACTTTGCGCATCTCCTTTGCACAAAGAACAAAGGTTAGTCAGATCCTTCGGTGCACCCGGTACGCAACTGGATGAGAAAAACTCGGACATTTGTTGATCCATTTTGCACGCGGGACCATTAATTAATTTTTTCGACGCCAAAACAGCTTTCGGTATGTGAAAACTCGCGCCACATTTGAAATTCGAGTGACAGGATTTCTTGCCTGAAAAAATGCAACAACGTCGTTCAATTGCCTCAAAAATGCACTCGGACGTCTAACCTCGTAAGTCTTTTAGGGTTTTAATAGTAGAATTCTTTTTAATTACTGCAACCGAATAATAATTTGGTTTGTTCTGAGGGAATGTCTCCACCATAGCAGAAGTGAATGTTTTCGCCCTGAAAAAAATTAATGATTTTTACTCAATTTATACACGTCTTAGTTCCGTCTTTGCATCTCAAAAACTTTGCGGGCGTTGGATAAGATAAACAAGTTCTGATATTATCGCATGACGCATTGGCGGAACTTTCAATCTTGGTCCCGCCAAGCAACCACTTGTTACAAATTCAAAGTTCAAAATGCAAAATACAGAATCTTTTTTATGTACTCACGTCAATAAATCATACGAATTTTTTAGACCAGACACAATAAAATCAGCTTCGTTATTGGCAACTTGCTTATTACAATCTTGTTTACGAATACATTCCAAATTCGGTCGAAGTCTGGCTGCAAATGCGGCGGTTTTCAAGTCTTTGCATTTGGCCATATCTAACGCGGAATCAACGCAAAAACGCGCGTATTTTTCTTTACAATTTCCAAAAAGAGGTTTGATCATAGTAATGATAAAATTAGCTGCAAAATAAAAAATAAAAACAATTTTAAAAACTCTAAATGATAAAATTATTGCTCGACTTTGAATACCTTTGTCCAGATGATCCACTATACTGCCTGAAATATTTCTCAGTCCAACACTATCCAAACTCATCAGAACAGTGCCACTCAAATCGGGGAACCTCGGTTTATCTTTTGCTAATTCTATTAACGTTGTTTGAAGTTTTGTTCTGGTTTCAGATGACAAGTTATTTCGAGTAATAATCAACGAATTAGGCCTTGCACCCCAATAACACGAATTATTTAAATAATTCAGAGTTCCATTGGGACAGAGAAATCGATAATTATCAAAAAATCCCGTAGTTTCTGCAGAAAAATTCTGAACCACCGAATATTTGGTGAATGCTATATCGGCCGACTGTCCCGTTAAGCATTTCAAAGCACCTTCGTAGCCCGCATATTTTTCTGTTGTAGTAATGTTGCACAGCTGATCACACAGCTCGCACAAGTTTTTGTAATTGCTTTCTAAAAATTAATTAATTAAATTTAAAAAAAAAAAAAAAAAAAAAAAAAAAATTAGAAGATTTACTCAGTTTTTTGTTTTGATCAACGTCTTTCGACCAACTTCCGGGAGCGCAACTCTTTCCAAAAAAGCTCGACACAGCAGCCAACTCATCTTCATTGCAAGGCACATCTCCTTTAGCAATGAGGTAAGCTATTGGAATGTCCCACCCAGCTGTACGTTTGTATCCCGTAAAACATGCCTTTTTCTTCTCCAGGTCTTTCCGTGTTTTTATAGTGGTAGTGTTTTTAACAACTGCCACACTTTCGTACAAAAAATCACCTAAATTAATACATGAAGTTTTTTTTAAAAAAAATTATTAATATTTTTCAAAAAAAAATATTTTTTTTAAAAATTAAAATTAAAATTAAAAAAGTTTACCATCAAATCTCTGTTCTTCCAAAAGTGGAATTAATGTCTTTAAATGAACACTTGCAGCGTAAGCTTCGTTGCTTGGCACCAATGTCACGTCAGCTTCACCGTTTTCCACTTTGTGAAGACATTCAATTCTACACAGATATTTATTATTATTTATTCTATTTCGTTATGCACTAACTCGTACCTGTCCCGTGCTCCGACGCAATCAAAGTTCAAATTAAAATCTGAAGACTCAGCTTCAACTCTCAAACATTTGCTCAAATTGTCTCGAACCACGCACAATTTTGCTAAGAGAAAATACATTTTAAAATATCAAACGCAATTAACGGCAGCTGCGTTTAATCTCAGGCGTTGTTGACAATATACTCGAGATACATAGCAGTGTGAATCATATTTCTGCATGGTATCGTAAATAAACAGAAAGTTACTTAATTTTTATCGTAAATTGACTAACTTTCGGAAATATTTTTCGAGTCAAGCACTTTGTTTTAAATCATACCATAAACGAATCATTTTATTGCACCAGAAAAACCATAAAGAAAGAATTATTCATATCAATGTTACAACCTTGAACCGTTCTCCTAGAACGTGAAAGGGTTCACTTTCCCGCTCATAGGAGAAACGAACCGTCACCGCCGTATCTGACTTGCACCTGCCCTCCAGCGCAAAAATGCGGGCTCAGGTTTCACATAAAATTCACACGATACATTATGCATTCAACCATCGATCTTTCACGTTAAAAAGTTGAAAATTCCAAAGTTTTCGCGAACATCTTGCTCGCCAATATCCATCAATTCGTTAAACGCGAAGCATGTGCGAGTAAAGAGCAATCGACTTAACAAAAAAACGTTTGTTGTTCAAATGCGAACATTTTCCCCCTTGACCATGACCTCCAAACTAAAACTATAGGCTTTTGTCTGAAATTTTCAAATTTTAAATTTATGGACGTTTCGTGCAAAAGTTTAATGCGGGACGTCGATGTCATTATTAAAAAAATTTATTAAAGTTTTACACATTTTTTTTATTAATAGAAATAAAAAAAAAACTTACCTTGACTCGAGAAAACCGGACAAATTACCGCGAGAATTTGTACTAATAAAATGCATATAAAATACATGGTCGGCTCGACTTGTTCGTGCCCGGCACTTGATCCAGTTTTGTTGTTAATGCTCGAGCGGCATCTCCTCGAGTTTTATGGACTGCTCTAAAGTCACGTGGTATTAGTCATAACGGTAATGTAAGGCGCGGCAGCGAGGCAATGCTTTTTGATGGCAACGAGTTTAACAAAGATAAATAAACACTAAGTGCATCAGTAGCTGGGTTCATTTTAATCTAAACTATTGAATGTGGATTATCATAAACATAAATTATTAAAATTAATTAATTTGGAAACAGAAGTAACAAGTAAATTTATTAAATGTTAGGTGGTCCCAGTAGTTGCCTAGTTGATAACTGGTTTTGGTTCAAGTAACTGGTTAAAAAAATAATTTTAAACGACATCATTATATTCTGGTTTTATGGTGTAAAATGATGCATTAAAAACAAATGATTTTTTTCTTACAAATTTCATCATTAGCCAGTGAATTTTTCTCATAGCATTGTAATGTAATTTCCGGACGCCGGCCCGTTCCTACCATAGGGGTACTGTGTGATAAACACACGGGCGCCACAGGCCAGGAGGGGGGCCCCTCAGAAGAAGGACCATTTTTGAAACCAAAAAAATCAATTTTGGGATAAAAAAATTATTTTTTGGCCAAAAATCACTTTGAAATTAAAAATTAATTTGTAGGAATCCAAAAACTTATTTTTAAACCAAATCAATCAATTTGTAGCCAAAAATATTTATTTTTTACCAGAAAAATTTATATTTAGACAAAAAATTGCTATTATTCAGAAAGAAGTCATTTTTCAACCCAAAAGCCTTCATTTTAAAAAAAAGAAGAATTTGTGTGTGCTAAAATGAACCAAAATGACTACTCTTTTGTACGTTTTCCGGATTCACCTGGCCCTGAAGAAGGTTCGTTGCATGTTTTTTGCCAAAGCCCAAAAATTGCATGTTTTTTGCTGAAATTTGGAGGTTTTTGCTACAAAAGCATTTTTTGGCTTTTTCTTTATTTTCTTTATTACAATATATTTATTTTTGGTTTGAAAATGCATTTTTATATGGTAATTTGTCTTTTTTTCACCCGAATTTATTTTTCACATGCTTTTTGGGGAAGGGAGCGCCAAAAAGACCAAAAACACACCGGCGCACAATACCCTAGGAACGGGCCTGTCCGGATGCACCACAAGTACATACTAAATCACTGAATTCTAGTTACTCAATCTCTATAACGCAACTATGGCGTGCCGTAACCGAATGTAATCGATCTTGATATCTTCAAATCTGGATGAGCTGTCAACACCTCCAACATAACGGGTACGTCAATAATTGTGAAGATAATCACAGTTTCCATTACTGCTTTTATTTCGTAATGGGTAAGGTATAAATTAAGTGAAAATTTTTGAAAGGTTTTTATTTCAAGAGTTATTTTTGATTTTTTTGATAATAATATTATTGTATAATCTGCTGGTATTCACTATCAGCGACCTATAATAGTCTGCAATTCGCGCCCGGTATCTCCTCGCAGTATCTTGATGTCAAATTCAAATTCCATATTACAGCCAAGCTTGTTTGCAAACAAAAGAAATAAAGCAACAATTTCCGAACCATTCAGAAATTACTTTTGTGTATAAGATTATTGTTGTTTATTGACTTTATTTCAGCACCTCGTTACAGCATTTATTAGGCTTAATTAATACCTACAAGTGGCTGTTTTGGGCTGTTTTTAGCCTCTCGAAATAGCCTCATTTTTAGGTCGCCCTCTGCTATCAAAATTCGAACTTACTTCGCGGAAGGATATTCGAATGGGATGGGTTAGTTTACGCTGAGAGGACTAACCTCGTCGTAGTTAGGGGAAACTTGTAATGGATCTTTAATCCGTACATACCTTCACTTTTCTCAAACCGTAAGAAATTTAGCAACGTTTGTGACAATTTTAAAAACCGGAAAACACATTAAAGTTATAATGGGATTATTTGGAAAAACAAACGGCCGATCACCTAAAGAACAAGTAAATAATCATTACGAACTATTTCCTCTAAAAATATGAAGTGTTATCAATATTTCTTCTTAGGTAAACGAATGGACGACCAAACTAAGAAAGGAAGGTCGTATGCTAGATCGACAAATCAGGGGAATTCAACGTGAGGAAGAGAAAGTAAAAAAATCGCTGAAGGATGCTGCGAAGAAAGGCGATCGAGATGTTTGCATAATACTTGCTAAAGAAGTAATGCGGTCGAGAAAACAAATTAGCAAAATATACGCTTCGAAAGCGCAAATTAATTCCGTCATAATGAGCATGAAAAACCAACTTGGTACGAAATAACAACAAAAAACATCAAAAAATAATAAACTAATTGATTATTTATTTATTTATTTATTTAGCGACAGCACGATTAGCGGGAACGTTACAGAAAAGTACAGAGATCATGAAAGGCATGCAGAGTTTAGTCAGAGTGCCCGAAGTTGCGCATACAATGAACGAATTGTCCAAAGAAATGATGAAAGTAAATAAATGTCTTAAAAATTGATTGGTGTATATATTTTAATGCTTTGTTTGTGTTAACAGGCTGGAATTATCGAAGAAATGCTGGATGATACGCTTTCTGCGATGGATGATCAAGACGAATTGGAAGAGGAGGCGCAGGGTGAAGTTGACAAAATATTGTGGGAAGTGACAGCAGGTAAATTATCTTTCGTATATTTTGTACTTTAAATTTATGTTGGTTACTATTTTGTAGGACAACTAGGAAAGGCGCCAAACGTATCAGATAGCTTACCGAGCACTTCGGTAGCGATGGAATCACTTGCTGATGATGAACCGGAAGAAGTCGAAGATGAAGATGAAATTAATTCGATGCAAGCGAGACTTCAAGCATTGCGAAGCTAACCGATTTAACAATAATTTTTTTTTTTTGTTATTGTTTTATTTTGTTAATACACAAAGGGTTTTTGAGGCAAATCGAAAAAATAAAACTTTATTTTTGATTATGAATCTTGTAAGTAACGAATGTAAAGAAAAAACACATATGTATATGATCTTTATGTCTCAAACATCCACAATTCAATTTTGAAAGATTGTAAAATAGCCGAACAATTAAAATAAGCTTATGTGATCTAAATCTATTAAAATTAAAAAATAAGCAATTTTAATGGTGAATGAATGTTCTGTTTACAAATTTTTTTTTTTTTTTTTTTACGAATGATAATTTGCACCAGTCGCAAGAAAAATAAATTAAACTGTACAAATTGGAAAATTAGAACAACGCAAAAAGTGTTCCGAACAAGATCTTCAATAAAGATTTATTCTGTTCGTAGATATCCGTGTGATGACGCTACTTCCGGTAAAATGACTAAACAAAGAACGATATGTTATCGGTTTTAGTAGAAGTTAGTCATTTTTCAATTATTTTTTCTACTTAATATTCCATTTGATTTCATGCTGTAGCCATCATGAGACGCGGCCACAATTATTCCGAATTTTCCTTTGTGAATCCATGTATCAAATATTCCTTATTTTTTTTCAACTTTTTATTTTGGGTAAGTAAAGTAGTGCGATGCACTTGTTTACTCGTAGATTTTCATCGCAGGGCGTTCACTGAAATAAACATACGTAAAAGCGATAATGTTTTATCTATTTAACTATTATGTATGATTCTAACATATTGCGGATGACTTCCTAACTTTTCTATTCGGTGTCACAGTTCCCATATTGCGTTTATTGATTTGTTTACATTTTTTTTTTATTTTACAATTTTTTTTATTATTTAGGTTATTGGCTTAGCATTAATAGCCGTCGGAGTATGGTCATTTTTAGAGACCTATAGTGATCGGGACCCCATCGAAGTGAGCACAATATTTGATATAATCCTGAATATTTCCATCGTTATTATGATCGTTGGTGGAGTGATGTTCATTCTAAGTTTCACTGGATGCATCGGAGCTTTAAGAGAAAACACATGTTTATTACGATGTGTATGTATTTTTTAATCTGAAATTATTGTAAGCAGAAATTATAAATAATTTTTCTTTTCTAGTATTCCCTGTTCTTGTTGCTCATATTTTTGGCTCAACTGGCATTAGCAGTATTCGCATTTGTCTTCCCAACAAAATTCGTTTCATTGATCCAAAGTGGATTGAGTCACGAAGTGATTGTTAAATATAGAGATGACGATAATTTACGGAATTTAATTGATTTGGTTCAAGAGAAGGTACATCCATCATTAATTGTTAATTCATTACTTAGATTAATTATTAATTATTAATTTTCAGTTGTCGTGTTGTGGGATATCACAAAATGGATATGTAGACTGGAAAGATAACGAGTATTTCAATTGCTCAGCTCAAAACCGGATAACGTCTCCCGAAGCGTGCGCTGTGCCATTCTCATGTTGCAAGAATCCTACAGATATAGCGGTAGATCGTTATTCAAATTGAAAATAAAAGTGAAAAAATTTTATTTAATACGCAATTTGTTTGTTTTAGGTTGGTTTAATAAATAAAAAATGCGGGAATGAAGTTTTGGATAAACCTGTAAGGAAATTTACGTTGTTAGTGCTGATAAGATAAACAGATTAATTTATTCTTGTTTTTAATTAGGGTATTGAAGCCGAGGCAAAGATCTTTACAAGAGGTTGTATTGAGGCCATAACTGATTTTGCGCAGAAAAACTTATTTATAGTCGCAGGTGTGGCGCTTGGAGTCTCAGTCACGCAGGTCCGGAAGTCGACCGATTCCATTATTTTCTAAAATCTTACGATTTTGTTTTTTGATTCCAGTTGTTGGCGATGTTTCTAGCTCGAACTTTACGTGGTCAAATATTAATGCAGAAAGCTCGTTGGGCTCAACATTGATTGTTGCCTTAAGTAAATAATATCAAACCAAGCTGTAAATAATATTTTTGTATACAAATTAATTTAATATAAACTTTTTTTGAACAAATAATTGTTACGCAAGAAATCAAATCTTATTCTAAAAAACAAACAAACATTGTCACAATCAATTTTATATGCATATTGAATGAATTTTGTATTATTTGTAAATGTATCGTTGAAAAATTAAAACAAAATAGTTTTTAAGTGAAAACTCATTTTATTTCACGCATCAACATTCGTGTTTGTAGGAAAAAAACTGTAAATCATTCATTTCTTGTTCACTCCTTATGTACAGATGCAAACTGTCATCGGGGATGTCCTCTTTGGTGAGTTCCGGCGAATTCGAGACACTTCCTTCTGGTAAATCTGGATCCCTCCGTACATCCGATTTAAATCTCTTCGCGGGTGGAGGTTGAACGAAAGAATTTCGAATTTCTTCTTCATCTTGGCTACCGACAGCTAAATGACACAATAAATTCGAAGTATTCAAAATCGAATCGATCGAACTAAATAAATAACGTTTATTCTTCAACTGATGTTTCAGAACCCACGGTAACTGCTCAGCGAGTTTTGTCAACATTTCTAACAGCTCAGTCACTCTTTTAGCCGATGACGAATACTTCTGAAGATTGTGCAAACTGCAAAACGCATTATACTTTACACCGATTCGATTTGCAACATCCAACGAAACCCAGGCGACGTATGCGCACGCGCTAATCACGGCTTGAGGTTTCTTCGAACAAGTCAGCCAAACTTTTCTAGCCAATAAAATTAATTTCAACGATTTAGAAATAACTTTTTCTTTATCAGGCTGCGCGTATTGTCTCAAGTAACCGGGTAAAACATCTTCAATCGCCGGCGTCGTAATTTGGATGTTTAATAAACTGAGAACTTTAGTTAATGAGTCGTTGAAGTTTGTTATGGATACGTCGGCGGTTTGACAAAATTCCAACTTGGTCACTGGTGTGTTGTTTTGGCGCAACGTAATGTAAACGCAGCATGCAGCTAATCCGTGTTTCGTCTCTCTTCTCGCGAACTTAAATTCCTCCAATTTGATTATTCGCTCAAAAAGTTCAACTGAACTCGATTGACTGACGCCGCTTAATTGCCAAAGTTTGCTCAGACCTTTAACCTGTTCAATTGCAAATTTAACCACCGGTGGTTTCGATCTGTATAACTCTTTGCGATGTTCCCACGGAATGTTAGCGTGAAGGTTGTGGCTGTTTACTTCGATACCTTCTGCAGTCGATTCGCCCACAGTAAATTCATTTTTATCGAGTACAATTCCACACGCTTGACATACTTTTTGTGCCTATATTAGAAAAAAAGGTATTAAATTAAATGTTATATTGCATAAATTTTAAGAAAACCATATTTACCTCCGAGTCTAATTCATCTTCAACGACGGCATCTTCGTGACAATGAGGACACTCCATCCCTAAATGCTAAATCTAGCAAAGCTATTATAATTTTCAAACTGTTTTATATCGGCTTTCAAAGCGTCGCAGTTAATAATAGTCGCGGCGCATGCGTAGAATTAAATTAAAAATTCATCGAACTTTCTAGTTTAATTTTAATTAATTTTATTTTTATATACATGAAATTAATTTCGCTAAATACGAGAAAAACAATCAAAAAAAATTTTATTGTAAATTAAAACTCTGCGTACGACATACGTAAAAAAATAAGTAAGAGACGTTTAATGTTTGGCCGTCTGTGATTGGCTGAGCTATGGCTCGTCACAGCTGAAATTTGGGTCAGTTCCAGGGTCAGATCGGACAATCATTTCAATATGGATGGCGATTCTTGTCTACGTTCTCTCTTGTATGCTTCGTGCATGTGCCCTGTTTATTAAATAAGCTGTAGATGATTTTAGATTGACTTTTGAAATATTTCGAGCTACAAAACAAATTCGATGTCAGACCCTATTCGAGATCTCATTGACGTAAATAGGTGAGTAAAATTAACTTAAGAGTTAAGACTCAAAACTTTGATTTCTATCGGTTTTTCCTACTCATTTCGCAGATTACCACGAGGATGGCAACTGGTACCCCTTTTTCTGTATTTTCCTTTAGGAATAATTTTATGCATTCTTAGAATATTTATTGGCATAAATGCTCTTATCGCTGCGTGTATTCTTCCTCGTATGTCTCTGATGCGAAGGTAACTAACAAAAATCCATTTATTTCGTGTTTTTCATTTATTTGAATTTCCATTAATATCCCAGTTACATTTTGCGGACAATGTGTTTAATTCTGGGAATAGTCGTTCAAGAAGAAAATACCGAGGAAAAGAATAGAGCCGCCAAACTTATAATCAGTAATCATGTTTCCATTATTGACCATCTGGCCCTTGATTTGGTTTTACCGTGCATAATGGTACGTACGAAATTATCCAACGAATAAAAATTAAACAAATATACGTTGAATTTTCAGCCTAGCATGTGGGATCTACCCCAATTTATTAACTGGTGCTTTGGGTACAAAGATTTTGCAGGAAAACGAGGACGAGGTATTTTGATTGAGAATATCAAGAAGCATCTAAACGGTATTTTAAATTGAATTAAATTAATTTTATTTTTTTTTTGATTAATCTTTTAAAACTGATTTTAGAATCCGTCTGCAGCGTTTTAATACACCCAGAAGGCCTAATTACAAACGGGTCAGTTGGATTATTGAAATTTTCTTCGTGGCCCTTTAGTTTGGCTCGTACAATCAATCCTGTATGGTACAATTTATGTAAAGGGCTAGGCAAATGTTAAATAATAATTATTATTTCTTTTTTATAGATAGCATTAAGGCTGAACAGGCCTCCGCCTTTTTTAATACCAGCTGTACGTTTATTGCACAATTAGCTATTCAGGTGTGTGTTTTAATGTCTCGTTTTGTTTATTTTAGTCAGTTGCTGGCAGTCGGTGGTATACCGATCTCTTCTGGTTTTTTTTTATACCGTTTACAATTTTCACGGTACGCTATTTGCCTGAAGTTACAAAAGACGAAGATGAAGACGAACAAGACACTGCTAACCGAGTTCAGGAAACCATTGCTGCCGAGTTAAAAATTCGAGCAACTTCGCTCTCCACCTCAGACATTTTAGAATATATTAAAAGAAATTTGACGCCTCTACAGACAAGTTTGTTTATTGTTAAATATTTATTTCAAAATTTATGATTTCCTATCATTTAGCCGTTCAACGAAATTCAACAACGTCGTTTTCAAATGAAAATAGTGAATTGTTACGAATGGCGCAGCAAGTGAAAGAAGTGTTGCCTTACGTTCCCTTAGAAGTCATTAGGAGAGATTTGCGTATGTTTGTGCATTAGTTAAAAATCCATAAATACATTTTTATTAAATAAATTTTTATTGTAAATTCTAGTTAGAACCAGGAATGTAGACATAACTATAACCAATATTTTGGAAGGATTAGTTCCATTTGTTCCCGAAACGTCGCTAGAGCAATTGCCATTCGTAGATTCAAATTCCTCACAACCGGAGAGCTCTATTAACGAAGGATTTTCGGGTTCGCCAGGATTGCATCAGCAGTCTTGCGGAACTACTTCAGACAATTCAAACGTTTCTTTTTCTTCAGCGGTAAGTATCGGAAAGAAATAAGATTGTGAGCGTGACTGTTTTCTCATTGTGGTTGGTGGTTTTTCAGGCCTCGGATTTTAGTACTGCTGCATTAACCTTTGGAAAAACAGCCGAAGAACGAATGTTGTCGTTTCAAGACCGAAAACAGCAACTTATAGAACATGCACGAAAATTGTACATTGAAAAACATCAATGAAAAAAAAAAAAAAAACAGAAAAAAAAAACAACCGCAGTTTGCTTTCTTATTTTGAAACCCGAGAGTAAACTTGATTCTTTAAAATTCAAAAAGTCCTCCATTTTTTTATTATTTTCTTTTTTTACACAAATTTAGTTTTTATTTTTAAATCAATTACAGTTGCCTTTAACAGTTTAAAAGTTCAATAAATCATGACCAACTATGTAAATTATATCGCTGTACTTTGAATAAAAATAATTTAACATTTTGACAACTTTTCTTTTAATTTCTCCAACAAAAACTCCTTTAACTTTACGGAATTAGTCTGATCAACCAACTGTCCACTTTCAACCAAACTCGTTAATTCTGGAGGTAAAATCAAACAACCGCTTTTTACTTCCTTTAAAACCGATAAGCGTGCGGCATGAACTTCATTGAAATGATTAACAGATTTGCCTTTAGAATCAAACAAAAAAGTTAAATAAAAACTTCTTTATGTTACTTTTTAAACTTAACTGTTTAATTCTTTTATGAGTTGCCCAGCTGCTTTCCTAAGGAAGTTATCTGCTTGATGAATTATGTTAGTGCTGGAAATTCGCCTCGCAATTTGTTTCATTTCTCCGTCTATTTCATCTACTTGCTGAAATGGGTGTTCTATTGCCACTCGAATTAATTCAGTAGCCTTCGACCTTAATTATAAATAATGTAATAAACGATGAAATATTGTATTCAGATTTACGTACAGATCTGAATCGGTAATTTCATTTGACGTACAAATTAACGAAGAATATTTTTCCCATTGATTTTTAACAGGTAGTGGATCTTCCAATTTATCAGCCATAGTTTTTATGATGTCTTCACTAACTGGTTTCAGTCGTGCCTTGTTTCTTTGTAAAGCAACTGAAATATCACAGTTTAAATAAATTTGGCAAAACCCACATTCATCTAAAATAAATAAATAAATATGTAATTTAACTCGACTCGTTTAACGTTTAGTAAAAAAGTGCTTACACGTTCGAGCCACTTGAAAATACTCGTACCTCATACTTCGATAATATAAATTATCATCAATAACGACGAATAAATTCTTCTGCGTCTTTAAACATTTTTCTATTTTATTCAAAGCCAGAATATTCACTCTGGTTTCTTCCATCAACTTATCTGCACTTGCTGCAGCAATTGACTCTCGTTTGTCAAAGAACTCGCTTAACAAATCGCCAACTGCGTCCACAATTCTTCGTCTGCGGTTCTTCCATTCGGGCAATTTTTGCTAAATTAATCAATAAATAAATTTTAATAATTTGTATATTTTTAGTAAATTTTAAATTTCCCACACTTAAGTCGCTAATCGAAGCATTTATTAGTAGCTCTTCCACTTCAGCAGGTATGAGCGAATCGTACGATACAGTTAAAACTGTTGAATCGCAAAATTCTTTTTTTAATAAAGTGGTCAACTGCCAACAAAATTGCGTTTTGCCGGTTGCAGGAATACCAAGAACACAAATAATACAAGCCATTGTACCGTTAGAAACCAAAGGTTTGATATTGTAAGAAAATTTTATGATTAACAAATTCCGAAAATTTTCTTCTTGAACGAAGTAAACATTTCGGGAAAGAATGATTGCGACATAATGGACGAATGGCGTAAACAAAATTTCCGACGTAAGTGCACCCTGACGAGCGGTCACTAAAAGTACTTTGGTGGGTAATAGTTTGCCAAACTGATGGGTTACTCGGTTTTCTACTTTTTTAGTTCATTAAAATATCCGTCTTTAGATGAAATATATTTTTTTAAATAAAAATGAACAATATCGTATATCATTTTATTAAAATTTTTAAAATCGTAATTATCATTTAGCAATTAAATTCGTGGTATGCACTGCAAGTGCGAATTCATGTTTTTTAATTGCAATAAAGATTCTTCAAATATTTGAGTTTAATTTGTGACGAAGTCCCGTCAGTACAAACGACTTTGATAATGAACTCATTCACGTGGCTTTAAAGACGGACTCGAGTTGTGTTGGGATCGAGGAGTAACAATGTTGTCGAACTTTGAGGTCAGTAGCTCTACTTTTGATAATATTATACGGAAATCGTGCGAAAACTTTGAGTTGATTAAGTATCAAATATTTACGCAACTATTTAGTTTTATTTCTGATTAAAATCAACCGTGTTAAGTCAAGTAATAAGTGAGTCATTGCCATTTGTGTATGGAAAACTAGTCCGTAAAATATGTTTATTTGTTGAGCGTACATTACGATTTTAAAAGTATTTAAACTATCGTGTTCCGAACTTGATTTCAAGTTTCACACTTAACGACGTTAGACCGTAAGGATAACGCTGTAGATAACAGCTGGAAAAAGTTTATGAAATTGTTTCAATTAAACAAGTTGAAATGGTTGGCTGTGCATAGCAACATAGTTGAATACATTTTGCAACGTCATTCAAAAGTTGTTTTGGAAATAATTAATCCGACCTTTTTTTCTACCTGTTTGCAAACAGACTGAAATTTAAAAACGTGCTTTTAATCTTTGGAGATTGCCACATAATAGTCGCGATTCGAAATTGTGACGTCATGATGTTGTACACATGGTGATGTAGGCCTACTCCTCTTTCTTTCTGTTGTGCAAGTAGCAGCTGTCGTTGTTTTTTAGACGAATATTTTTAATAACTACCCTCCTTTGATGGTGAGACGCCAATCTGCTCAGATTTAAAGGTCTCTCTACGATTTAATTATTCGGATTGTGGCATGAATTGACTAAATAATTCTCTTTTTTCGCTATTCGCGCCATTTTGGGAAAACAAATTTCATATTTTTCTTGGATTGTTTGTACAGATTTCCAAAGCGAGAATGGCGTCACCGACCTACAATCCGGAAGAATCTTCTGCCGACAGGAATGTAGAAATATGGAAAATAAAGAAACTCATCAAGTCCTTAGAAGCGGCAAAAGGGTGAGCGGGTCATTCACCGAGAATTTTCACGACATGTGCTCGTTGCACACTTATTTCGTTTTTATTATAAATAAATGGTTGGAATTATTTGACAATTTTATTAAACTCGTGTACGCACATTCCCTTCTCTAGGAACGGCACAAGTATGATTTCTTTGATCATTCCACCTAAAGATCAAATTTCGAGGGTTTCAAAAATGTTGGCTGACGAATTTGGAACTGCGTCAAACATAAAAAGTAGAGTCAACAGATTATCGGTGTTGGGAGCCATCACATCTGTCCAACAACGTTTGAAACTCTACACAAAAGGTAAAAGTTAGTTAATTTATTAAGTAAGTAGATTGTGAACATTTTGTTAATTTTTATTTTGTTTTTGTTTTTTTTCTTTTCTTCTTCTTTTAATACTCGTGTAGTTCCTCCGAACGGGTTGGTAATCTATTGCGGGACCATTGTAACGGACGAGGGCAAAGACAAAAAAGTTAATATCGATTTCGAACCATTCAAGCCGATCAACACGTCGCTGTATTTGTGTGATAATAAATTTCACACTGAGGTTAAAGATGTGAATCAATTTTATTTTAAAATTTCTAACGTTTTGATTAAATTTTAGGCCTTGACTGCTCTGTTAGCGGATGACAATAAATTCGGTTTCATAGTGATGGACGGTAATGGGGCTTTATTTGGCACACTACAAGGAAATACACGAGAAGTTTTACACAAATTCACCGTGGATCTTCCAAAAAAACATGGTATAATTGTGTTTAGAAATTAAAAATTAAACTGTGACTATAATAAATGTTTGTTTAGGTCGTGGTGGTCAGTCGGCCCTTCGTTTCGCCCGGTTAAGAATGGAGAAACGACACAATTACGTACGGAAAGTTGCTGAAGTAGCGACTCAATTATTTGTGACAAACGATAAACCGAATATAGCTGGATTAATATTAGCTGGTTCTGCCGATTTTAAAACGGAACTTAGTCAATCGGACATGTTTGACCCTGTTAGTATAAAAACCGGTTGTTTTATTTTTCGCCAAGTGTTCTAACGAGTTTTATTGATTATTTAGAGACTGCAAGGAAAGGTTTTGAAACTTGTGGATGTGTCTTACGGTGGCGAAAATGGTTTTAACCAAGCGATCGAATTATCCGCAGAAATATTGTCTAACGTGAAATTTATTCAAGAGAAGAAATTAATAGGTAACTCGTTTGCATTTTATTTATCGTTCTGTAAAAAATAATCCGATTTTGGTCGGGTTTTAGGCAAATATTTCGATGAAATTTCTCAAGATACGGGCAAATACGTATTTGGAGTTGAGGATACTCTAAAAGCTCTTGAATTAGGCTCAGTAGAAATCTTAATTGTGTGGGAGAATTTAGAAATAATGCGCTATCTATTGAAAAATCATGGGACGAATGGTAAGAGATCTAACGTTATACCACTCAAATATTCGTATTAATTGTGATTTATCATGTTTTTAGAAGAAAGAATTTTACATTTGACTCCCGAACAGGAAAAGGATAAAACGCACATTTCTGATAAAGAGGTATATATTTCAATAAAAGTTTTATTTTAGTTAATTTTATTTATTTGTTCAATTTCAGACCGGGGTCGAATTGGAATTAGTGGAATCGTTGCCGTTATTGGAATGGTTAGCCAATAATTATAAATCATTTGGTGAGTAAATGTTATCGAGTCTGTGGTCGTTGATTGTAATAGTTTTTTGTTAATTCTACAGGTGCAACGTTGGAAATTATCACCGATAAATCGCAAGAGGGCTCACAGTTTGTACGAGGATTCGGTGGAATAGGAGGTAATAATCGTTTTTCCTTTGGTTTATTTTATTTATTGCACTTTTAGATTATATTTTATTTATTTTTTATTCATCACATACCCGACCCAAATTTTTAATTATCTATTTTTCAGATTTGATTTTATAATTTTCTTCAGTTGTTTTGCCTTGGTTTGAGCTTGCGTTAGTTTTTTTTATAATCCTATTTGCAGTTTTCCCCTTTTTATCCCGACGTAATTTTAATTTTTCTTAGGAATTCTTCGCTATAAAGTGGACTTACAGTCTCTAGAGGCGGAGGATTCATTAGAGGACTTCGACTTGGATGATTATTAATGAATCAATCAATTACGAGAAGTTGTCGATCTCTTCGTCCTTTTTACAGAAAAATTTAATTGCATTTGATGTCAAATGCTTATTTCTGTGATTTGGATTTGAATTAATTTTTTTAACTAACGCCAAACTGCAGGGAAGCAAATATATACGAAAGGCTGACTGCTAGCTTATATTTAATACAATAAATCTAGATTTTTGTTCTAATAATTTTGCATGAACTAGAACTGAAGCTGTGTTATGTTACAGGCATTCTTCGCTACCGAGTTGATCTGCAGAGCCTGGAAGTTGAGGAGGCTTATGAGGACTATGATTTTGATGATTTCTAAGTTGTAAAGTAAATAAAATTTAAAAAAAAAAAAAAAAAATTATCACGGAGAGGGAAAAAAGAAAATAAACTGACAATTGTACGCAGCAGCCTGGAGTGTCCACATTTAGTGGTCTTATAATAAGAGTAAAAATTTTATTTTTTATTAAATTAAAATTTGGTTGGGTTAAATGTCCGATTCCAAACTGTTTATTTCATTCTTCAAGTGTCCTTAATTTGTTTTGTGACATTTATGAAGATTACATTACATTTTATTTGGCTCTTCCATTATCATTTTTAATTGCTGGTCTGCATTTCACTGTTTTCAACCATTTGTGGAAAAATTTTTGTATAAAACAATAGATTCAAAACAGAAAAAAAATTTGACATCTAAAATCCCTTTGCAATAAAATAATGTTAATCGAGATATTTAATTTTTTAACATTACATGATTATTTTTGCAACTTCACTCGTTATACAAATGCTGAGATGAGAAGTTAAACAAACTGATCCCGTAAGGCTTCTAAGGTTTGAGATTGTCTTGTTAAACACGCCTTCGATCGCTATGCTAAATTAATTAAACGTAACGTGAATACAATACTCTCGGAGTTTGCTTTCGGAATGACAGGAAGAAAACATTGCAACTAATAGTAGGGGAAGAGTTAATAAAAAAGCATCGCCAGGATGCTCGAAGTTGTCCCGTTTCTTTTGATTCGTGTCCAATTATGTTCACATTTAGTTCACAGGATGAGTCTTGTCTCTTCATTTTTTACAACCGGTTTTCATTAATTCAAACAAACATCCAACGGCGCCGAAATAACCCTGGAAATACACTTAAGATTAGACAATTTTTAATTCGTCGTCATATTTCATCATTTCGTACCTCATGTTCTAAAAAAAGTGCTTTGAGCGTTCCTTTAGACCAAAACTCCATCGCATATGCTAACATTTTCATCGAGATTGTATTCACTCTTAGAAAGTTACCTACAAAAACCACTCTTTCGATACCCTGCGAACAGAAGATGAAAAAATTCTTTATTTGTATTTTGGATTAATGTTTTTATTTCATCCAAACCTCGTTTAGAGCGCACATTCTCGCAATAGAGCCAATGTTGTTCGTTAACGTCACTAGCGTTGCTCTGGCTAAATCCTCTTTTTTTACTAGGTTTCTTTTTTCTTGCGACGTCATCTGCCCAAAACTATTAAGAAACATTTAATTCGAGACAATCAAAACTTTTAGAATAGTTAATTAATACCTGCTTGCAACAGTATCTCCGGCCAAACCGAATTTGTCGTAATCGCCACCATAAATATCTCGAACTAATTTATCTACATTGTTGCTGTCGCCGTTGGAAGCAAGTTCAATTGCTTCTTCGAAAGTTTCGCAGCCGGTTAGAAGACAGCATAAACCTAGGAATGTTCCTCCGCCTAAACTGTAAATTAAAAGGATTAAATTAATTTTAATTTTAATTTTTTTTTTTAATTTAAAAAATAAAAAAAAATACCTCGTTCCACTGACACGTTTATAGTTGTCAGGAGAATAAACAGCGAGTATGCTAACTCCTGATCCCACGTTAACCACGAGGTACGGGTAGGGGTCGCTGAAATCATACGGCAGCTTGCAGCATTTTTGTTCATCCTTCGGATGCGACCAGTAATAACATTCCGTGCTGTGGTACGCATCGATATAATGGATTCCGCGAATGAGTGAGTCCAATTCATCGAATTTGTGCAACTGCATGTTTACTTCCTGAAAAAATCCCGAACATTAATCATCATTTTGAAGTTTAATCTACGTTTTGATGCGCATTACTCGGACAAAGTCTTTTTCAAATTTGTAAGCTCCGCCACCAGTGGCGCAGACTGTGCTGGCTAGTGTAGCCATGCCTTTAGATTTGGCAAGTTCGAGGAAGTTTCCCATTTCACTCGTGGGAAATCGGATAAAATGCAACGTGCCGTGTTGGCCACCAATAATACAATTATTCATCTAAAAAGTAAAAAATAAAAATATTACTCATTTGTTATTATTATTGTTTATTTAATTTTTTAACCTGTAAATGTCCGTCTCTTCGACCTGTGCGTCCATAAGCTGAATTTTTGGTCAAATACCTTCGAATATTTCTCAGAGTTACCAGCTGAAAATCATCCTCCATTTTGGAATCTGTAATGGGCACATCTGCCGGCTCGAAATACACCAACTTGACCAAAGTTCCTCCAATGTCCATCCCAAACCAGGGCATGGCTACAGAAATAAACGATTAAAATAACAAATTAGAAACAATTTCTATTATCCTTTTTTTTGTTTGTTTTCTTTCTACTATTTAAAACAATTCAAAAGGAATTACGCCTTCTACACCCAATGTGCAAGTGCTCCGTTCCCTGGATCCTCTGACTGTGTCTACCTTAAAAACCCTTCTAATACTAACCCCAATTACGACACATTCCATTCTGTATCATCATATTTTGCTTGATGTTGTTGTTGTTGTTGTTGTTATTGTCTTGGTTGAAAACATCCCAATACTCCATGTTATAAGAATGTGGACGTTTTCCTAAATGAGATTAAGAGAATATTTCTGCATACTAAAAATGCCAAAACACCTGAAGAGGCTTCACTCCAAACCACAATGCAGAAAAGGGTACTGACCGAAAAGGGGCAAAGAATAAAAAAAGCCAAAAAAAACAACAACAATTTTGGGGACTTTTTTGGTTATTCAAAATCAGTAACAAAAAAGCAATGTTATATGACGTGAATTTAATCAAATCAAATCATTTTAAAGGTCTAACTTACGCGGAAGAAATCCATTAGCAGTGCAGTCTGCATTTGTCTGAGTTGTTGCTGTTGCTGCTGCTGTTGCTGCCATTGTTGAGTCTTGTTGATTTGAAACTGGTCCCATCTGAATCTCCACCAACCTTCAGCGCTCTTGTCCTGCGTTAAAAAGAGTCGAGCTTTGAATTAGGTTGCCTTTTATGATTTTTTTATCAATCGAACAAATGGGATTATCATCCGACAACCTACA
Organism: Strigamia crassipes; assembly: GCA_034683725.1. Taxonomy (NCBI): domain Eukaryota; kingdom Metazoa; phylum Arthropoda; class Chilopoda; order Geophilomorpha; family Linotaeniidae; genus Strigamia; species Strigamia crassipes. The sequence continues at coordinate 108,251 of JAQFXT010000041.1, read as the reverse complement.
CACACAAAATTTATTTGCAATAACATTTACGTTCACATGCACAATTTCCGGCAGATGTTGTCGGATTTTGAAACAGATTATGGTTAATTTTACCTGCTGCTATTTCGTCTGCAAAACAACTATTCCGTATGAATGGTCTAATCAATTGAATGAATGTATCAACTTCCAGATCTTGAAAATCCTGCGGCAATAAATATATATTCAAAGAAAAAAAATTAGATTATTACATCACAAGGGGTTTACTAAGCCTAAATTATTTGTAAACACTAATCGCTTTTGATGTAGCCGCAAGGTGCTCATTTAAACAACTGCACCCTTTAAGATGCTAAATAAAAAATTCGAACGCAATTTCTTACTTTTACATGATTTCCACAGTACAAAATAATGAGTAGAAATGAATAAATCGTATTATTCAAGCGGAAAGGTAATTTTGAAGATTTTGTGTGTTTACGAGTCACCCACTATGTGTCGTGCCTGTGTGAGAAGTGGCGTGATTCCAGTCCCGCCGCAAAGATCCGTCATATGGGAAGTGTGTTGCGTAATGGCTGTCAGCAGTGAAAAAACAAATAAACCAATGGCGGTAGCTTTCGAAGAGATATTAGAAAAAATATCACTCGCGTATCAAAAAAGACAACCGGTAAGAACGAGTGAAAATTGTCGAAAACTACGCACATCTGCGAGACGTCTACGAATGAATCTCACAAAGACGAATTATTTACGTGTGATGATATTGTAGTCTGGAGCTGCAGTTTAGCCGAATGGATCTGGATTGCGCTCGTTTTCGGTATCGCTTATGCAAGGAAACTAAATGTTAGACGAAAAACGAATATATAATACCGCGGTATTTTTTTTGAACGTGGACCTTCGGCCAAGGGTCTGGAAAAAATAAATTGGACTTTATGAAAATAAAAAAAATTCTGTCGTGATTTTAGGTTTCAAAACCCTAAGATTGAGTGTTATCACGTGCTTGACACGTGTTGATAATTAATAATTACTAACCTCATTATGTTTTATTTTGTTTATTTAGGAATTGGGAACTAAAAAACCAGAATTGATTGCCGTGAGTAAAACTAAACCAAGTGATGCTATCATCGAGATCTACCAGTTAGGGCAAAGGCGTTTTGGAGAAAATTACGTAAGGATCATAATCTTATCTCGTTATAATTATAGAATTTCGTCTTCTTTTGTTCATGTGTATCATGTGTTTCTTTGCGCATTAAGGTGCAGGAGTTAGAAGACAAAGGAACAGATGTGGAAGTACAGCTATATATTTTTTTTATTATTAAATCTCTTTACTTGTTTCAAAGCAATTTATGTGTAATCAGATTCTTCACAACTGTAGTGATATTCAATGGCATTTTATTGGTCATCTTCAATCAAACAAAGTGAATAAACTCACGGGTCAGTTCGTGGTTATTGTTCTCGAGAAACTAGATACAAATAAATTAAATATCTTTTGTTTTTCGCTTTTTCTTAGCAATTCCTAATTTATTTTGTGTTGAAACTGTCGACACGGAGAAATTAGCGACAACTTTGAATTCATCTTGGAAAAAGTTAGATAAAAATGATAAACTACGAATTATGGTTCAAGTAAACACGAGTGAAGAGCCGAGTAATTCTAATTATCAATTTCGTAATTTTATTTATTTATTTATTCAATTTTTTTTTCTAGATAAGAGCGGTGCAAAACCACAACAAGTAACCGATTTGGTGCAGCACATAATCGATAATTGTCCCCAATTAAATTTTATAGGATTAATGACTATAGGATCATTTGATCATGACATTTCAAATGGACCTAACCCTGACTTTCAAGTTTGAACTGCCAAATAATTATATAAGTCATTTAAAACTCGACTAAATTCAAAATATATATTTTTTTTTTTAGTGTTTAGCTGATTGTCGTAAACAAGTGTGTGAAAAATTTAATTTGTCTATACAAGATCTCGATTTGAGTATGGGCATGTCTCACGATTTTGAACACGCAGTAAGTTTGTTACTCACGCTTTATTACAACCAGCTAACCAGCTTTACTTTACAAGATTGAAATGGGAAGTACAAATGTTCGTGTAGGATCCCGGATATTCGGTGACAGGGTTTATCCAACGAAGAAACCGTAAATTGTTTTACAACACGTACTTGTTATTCGTATAATGTAAAAATATAAACTTTTGTAAAATAAATTTAATTACTCGAATGGACTATACGTCTAATTCAAAAACCTAGCATCTACGTTATTAAAACAACAACAAAAAAGCAGACATTATAAAAAATGTGCAGTTTCCATTTTTGCGAATTAATTATTATAGTGACACTTGGATTTCGATAAAAATTTCACACTATTTCTAGCAAAAAAGTCACTGCTTGTTATTCTTGCTTCCCTGGGTTATTGGAATAATCACACTAATACATTGCCGTTATCCCTTTAATCAATGGAGTTTGTAAAAATATGGTTTACAAATGAACTTCCTCTTGTCACGACCGTATCGGTGCACTTTCTGTCAAAATTGCAATTTCAATCTAAAATCGATTTAAGGTTTATTTTTAACTTCTTCAAAATTAACTGACAAATAAAAGGATACGACTCGTAGTCCTCTTTCAATCGGATCAACAACAAGAAGTCCCCGCGGAATCCAAATCGACTCATTTTGTTCCTGGATAAACCGAGTAACTCTTTTGAGGCACTGTAATAAACAAAAACAAGTTTTCATTTGATTTAAAAATATTTTCTAGTCAACATTTATACTTTTTCATAGTGTGTTTCCATGCAAATATACACGAGATAAGCGGTGAAGCATGCTAAAAGGCCTTCGAAATAAGTTGTGCCACTAATTTTTTCGGCTTCACAATAGTACGAATTGAGTGTGGTCACTAGATGTTCAAAGGTTGATCGTTCTATCTGTTACACATATAAAAAAATTATTATTTTGCTCAGACGCTCGCTGTTATAGTTTGGGAAAACCTTATCTTCAAGTTCGGGTGGAAATTTTGTCTGGAATTTAACTCTCGTGCCATCTTGGTAATCTCTTTGGATAAATACTTTCGCGCAACCTGCAGTTGTTGCTCTTGCCGTCGGTCCCATTTCATCCATTGAATGATTCTATAATTACAATTATTTTTACAAAATGATATTCCAATTATTGTTGAGAATTATACCGACTCAACATAGCTCTAAAAATTAATAATTACCAGTCAAAAAATTTTAGGACATCGCTCACCTGCCCAGAAGCCATTTTATTTTATTTTATTAACAATAGAGCGCAGCATTTAATACCTTACGTTTCTGTATGACGTCAGAATTTATACACAATACATAACAATGAGGATAGAAATTCTCTCTTCTATCGATGCTCCGAGTAACCGCAAGATCCAACCTACATCACACTGCCTCAATCTCGTCCTTCGGTTCCATCTTTTCGCTTCATCTCGTCTGGGGTCTGTGAGTGCGGTTTGGTTGGGGCCCTTTAGTCATGATGGCTGCCGCTGCTGTGAGCAAAATTGTTTTTCGTACACGTTCAGGTAAACTGTCGAGCATTTTTAAAGTGCAAATTGTTGCTAGATATAAAATGATTACGTCAAGAGACATTCCTAATGAAAACGTACGCACAAATGGTTTATAAGTAAAATAAATTATCGATTTGATGTAACTTTCAGGAGTAGGAGCAAAATTTGGGGTTCGAACATGTTATAACTCAAACAGGATGAATATGAAGCTCGATAAAAACACCAAAGTAATTTGTCAAGGCTTCACAGGAAAACAGGTGATTTTAATTTTAAACCATTTGGTGTAAATACTAATCAACAATATCTTATTATTCAGGGCACTTTCCACAGTAAACAAGCTATTGAATATGGAACTAAAATGGTCGGCGGCGTTTCGCCATCTAAAGCTGGAACCAATCATCTGGGTTTACCTGTCTTTAAATCCGTTAAGGAAGTAATGAAAGGTATAATTGAAATGTTATATGATTATTAATACGTTTCTTTACTCGACAAGGCGAAAGAGAAAACAAATGCCCATGCGACTGTCATTTACGTCCCTCCACCTGCAGCTGGAGCAGCCATTTTGGAGGCGATCGATGCAGAAATGCCTTTAATTGTGTGCATCACCGAAGGCATTCCTCAGCACGATATGGTAAAAGTTAAACATCGTCTTCTTCGTCAGAGTAAAAGTCGTTTGATAGGACCAAACTGCCCCGGTATAATTTCGGTAAGACTAAAAAAACAGACTAAAACGGTAATAGCAAAATTTTACGTTTAAATGTATTTATAATTTCAGCCAGAAGCGTGCAAAATTGGTATTATGCCTGGCCATATTCACCAAAAAGGAAAAATTGGAATTGTGTCGAGATCTGGAACATTAACTTACGAAGCCGTGCACCAGACGTCTCAAGTTGGGCTCGGACAAACATTATGCGTCGGTATTGGTGGCGATCCATTCAACGGAACGAATTTTATCGATTGTTTGGAAGTGTTTATCAAGGATCCCGAAACTAAAGGTTTTGTTGGTAGTTTTTGTTGCGCTTACAAAATTAATCTTTATCGTCGAATGTTTCAGGCATTATTTTAATTGGTGAAATTGGAGGAAATGCCGAAGAACTGGCGTCCGATTATCTGAGGCAGCACAATTCAGTGAGTTTTTGTTTTACGACTACTAAAGCTTCGATTTATTACGAGCGATTAATTTTTAGGGCCCCAACGCTAAACCTGTTGTCTCGTTTATTGCCGGCTTGACGGCACCACCGGGCCGAAGAATGGGCCACGCAGGCGCTATAATCGCGGGCGGAAAAGGCGGAGCGAAAGAGAAAATCGCAGCACTCACCGCAGCAGGCGTTAAAGTGTCGATGTCACCGGCTCAGTTGGGAACTACTTTGTTGGCCGAAATGAAAACACGAGGTCTAGCATAACTTTGTACTGCTGTTTAGCCTTTTTTGCATGTCTGACATGTTAATATTGATTGTTCAAATATAAAATTTGGTGTGTTAGATTCCAAACTTCTTAGATTAAAAATTAGGAGCGGATTATCCAGCTTTATCATGGAAGAATAAAAATAAAAATTGGTAATTTCTGTTGACAAAGTATGAACTTTTTATTATTTTTTATTTTTACATTTCCTAAATAATGCAAATACAAACTGAAATGATTCTTAGCCCCAAAGAGCAAGTAAAAAAAAAACAAACAAAAAAATAAACAAATAAATGGAAAAACGAAATAAACGGTAACATTCGATTTGATGTCGAGACAAAAATCTTCAAACTTTTGAACTGACTAGTAGATATTACTAAGACAGCACCGGTAAAAAAAAGAATTCCCAATTTTTTTTTTTTTTTTTTTTACAACAAAAAAAATTCTCGAAATTATAAAGGAAAAAAAAATATTCAAAATTCAAACATAAAAAAATAACCCTTTAAGTGTTTACAATATAGTTTATATATTTGATAGAATTGGTAGAAATACTACTGTATCAAGTAGAGAGAATAGACAAAATTATTGTACTTTTCGGTGGAACTTGTGGTTAAATCACTTAAGCCATCTCCAACTTAAAGTAACATCCTTAATACTATTTGTATCCAACCCCCGCACCCCACAGAGTTAAAGAGCAAAAAAAAAATTTCACTTTTAAATTGTCTCAAGTGTTTTTTTTCCTTCAGATGCAGATGAATGAGATGACTAGGAATTTTTTTTTTGCTATTGTCTTAGCAATTGTCTTGGTAAAGAAAATAAATGGCCCCAAAATACTTTTATACTCAATTATTTGAGTTGTGTGCACATTTAAAGAAGGGAAATTAGATTAGAACATCCAATCTTAGAAAAAAATTAAAAACAGAAGCAGAAAAAAGGAAAAAAAAACTCAAACGTGGTAGTTTTTTCACCGAATTATTAACCATAAACTCCACCTAATCTTAAAATTATCTTGAGCCAAGACGAAGCTTTCCCAGTCATTCTTAGTGCTTAGTAACCGGAAGAATTCTCTTTGATTCGCCCTCCGTCTCCTTCAGATACGAAACGTTTGCGTCCCCTTAGAGAAAAAAAAAGCAAAGAAGCAACCGTTAATATTTAAAGCAAATACAGATTAATCTCTCTCCTCGGTACCTGGATGGCATCTTCCTCACTATTTCGTCCGAGAGAAACGCATTCTCCTGACACTTGGCCACGAATTTTTCAAGAACACTATAAGCCGGTGGAACGTCGATGCAGATATCTGGCATTTCGTTAAAAACCCGTTCAAAACCCTAAAAAAAAAAAAAAAATTTAATTTTTAAATACTAAAAGAAGTTAATTTTCGCTTACTCTCTTCATTTGGTCGGGAGTCACGATAATACTAGCAAACAGAGATTTGAGCAATTTGCACATCAAATCGATTGCGCGTTCGCCCATATCTTCTATCATCATAATAAGGGCTTCGTAAACCAATTCGTGATGAAAATGAGGTACCTCCAAGTCCAATAAACAACGCGTGGCCTCGCTAACGTCTCCCGAAGACAAATATTCTTTTAGAAGTAAAACCATCTACCAAAACCACAATTAATCCAATTAAAAAAACAGTAAAAATAGCAACCAATGGTTACAACGAACCTTTTTAATGAGATATTTCACTGGTCTCGTGCCACCTCCGACACCCCAAACATTGTCGAGACGTACCAGTCCGTGTTTCATGTTAAGCAGCACGTCTGCCCTGTTTAATGCCGCTCTGAACAAAAATAATTTATATACAAATTGTTCATTTTAAAGCGCAAAATCCACTTCGTACCGGGCAAACTCGCATTCCACCTTCCCTTTGTAACCTAAAACATATTTCGGCGGAAGGCAATCATCAGCGACACACCTTGCAATGAAATTACCAAGGATCTGCGTGCAAAACAAATCGTTTTTATCAAATTTATTCCAAATCGCAATTTAATAATTACTGTTGGTGCTTCGGGTGTGTCCAAAACAATATCGGCCAAATTGCTAAGCAAATAGTCAAATGCCCTGGCGATATTTTTTTGCGTCAATACTTTCATGTACAAATCAGAGATCAAAACAGACGTGAGTTCCCTTTGGGATGGCTTACGATCCATGGCAAGCATCACAGCAATAACTGATATCAAATAACGTTGGGTTCCAACATTTTGCTCCTCCAATGAAAGCTTCATGAAAAAAAAATTAAAAAAAAATTAAAATTTCTATTAATTTAATTATTTATTACGTAAATAAATTTTCCGTACTGTAACTTCATTGGTGTCGCCATGCTCGAAATATTCCAGAACAATCGGTTCGACTATTTTTTGCATTTCTTCTTCCGTTAAGTCTGGCGCAATCGATTCCAACTGGATATTTCCCTGAAAGTTATTTATACATTTCAAAACAGATTTTTAAAATAATAATAATAAACAAATCAAAAAATTACCTGACTGTCGGAATCGTAGTTCGGATCTCTGGCATCACCGTTCATTTCTTCCTCTTCAACATATAATTCGCAACCAAGGAGCCCCCAGGTTCCTTTTCCTCCAGCCCCACCTACAAACGAGAAAAACAACTTTGCTTAGTAATTTTCACATTTATTTTAATAAAAATAAATAAACCAAAATAAAAGAAAATTTTCGCTCAACTAAAATTAAATTAAAACACTTTTTATTGAATTAAAATATGAAATTAAACATCAAAATTTTCCACTTGGCACCAGCAGCTTTAGGTTTAGTCTGTTTCTATATCGATCAAACGCACACAAAATTCAAGGTCACGTCGCATCGTTTCACGGCCAAGGCCATTTAACGAGATCTTGCAACAAAAACATCATGTGACTGTGACATAATAAAAACATCCGTACATATGGGCAGATGAAAAAGTAGCATGCCTTACTTGTTAGACGCAACACAACCCGAAATTAAGCCTAATCGCAGATCTGGCAAGTTAAATTAGACCTAATCTATGTTAAACGTTTAAACAAGGATTATCAGAGGCGTAAATCAATTTTTTTGTACCCGCAACTCACTGGAACTTTCAGGTTCCAATCGATTGAAACAAAAAAAAAAACTTAACCGTTTTCATACAAATAAAACGTATAGAATGCTGCTTAATTATGCATACAATTTCCGGTTAATTATTAGTTTATGACGCGCATCTCGAGATCATTTTTCACTTTTTTCCACCCGCCAGATGGGAGTCAAACTTGAAACCATAAAACCACAGAAAAACGTCAAAAAAACGCGGATTTTATTTTTATTTTATTTTCAAAGCGTTTTTCCCTCTCATTATTTTGTTTTTTTTCCTTCATGCTGAGATTATTTATCGGATTCAGTTTCAATTTTCCTCTATTTCTATTCACCAAGGTGATGATTGGCATTAAGTTACACACACAAAAAAAAAAAAAAAAATTTATATATAAATTGAAAAATAATTTTTTTCTTTTGTTTATAATTTTGCATTAATTTGTATTTTTAAGTGACCCAATAGTGAAAAAATATAGCCTCGGGGTGAGGTGCGTGAAAGCAGAAAACTTGAAAGGTCACCTTCATACTGCATAGGGCCACTTCCTTCCCTTCAACCTTTGTGCATTAATAACAAATAGGATTCAAAACAGCATTCACTTTTACAACTTTTCAATAGAAAAAAAATTAAATTTTATATTTTCAAATCATTTATAGGTCAGTCTCAGCTTATCACTTAATATCAGTTTAATTTCTTATCAAGTTTATACGAGTTAACTTTTAATTTTTTTAATATTTTTTTTTCTCCAATAAATAAATAAAAAACACCATTTAAAATTATTGCAAGTGCTAAAGTTCTTCGCAGGCTGTTTGGCAGCTAACCAAATAACATCGAAGTGTTCACAGGTGTGATATTGTACTTTAAAAAATTAAATAATTAAAAAATAACTACTCAACTCTTTATTTTTCTTCAATTTAAAAATTATTATTATTATTTTTTTTTGAGGAAGGGGGGAGGGAAGGGAGAGATAAAATTAAAAACACTTTGGATTTAATTTTATTTTTAAAGAATTTTAGAAGAATAAAAGTGTGTAAAACGATACCTTTTTTTGGAAGTCCTCGTCCGAAGCCGTTTCTCGGTTTTCGACTATTTTTAAGCAACCTAAGAGCTGGATTAAGAATGTGACTTGTGGTACCCTCTTCAGCCTCAACAGTGAGAGATTTCGATGGCCTTTTGGCAATCATCTTAATTCTTTCTACATGCTGTTGGTGATGGGTAAAGAGTTTGGGAGCAAGCAACTTGCCATTCACATGCTGGTCGCCATTAACCATCTCATCGTCGGAGCCGCTCTCGCTGCCATCGTCGACTGCAGCTGCTAATTCGATATTACCGTTGACATATTCCGTTGCCATCACTCGTTATTTACACAATGTACACTAATTATACGTTGGATTAATCTGTCGTGGCAAGACTTTCGGACAATGTCGCTTCAGATTGACAACTACTGTGTGGATACGCTCAACAAGCAACTTCTGTTATTTCTGTTCAGCTCTAGCGTGCGTTCTGACGTAATAAACAAACCAACCAAAACAAGACTACCTCGCGCAGGCCCTCTATTTATTACTCTTTCCAGATTTGTGGCTTTCCGAGCATTTTTACTTACGGTTCGAGCAGTTTTCATCTTTAATTTGTTCTAAAATTTAATCAACACGTTGTTCTTTAAGTTTTAGCTGGTGATATTCAGTAAAAGACCTTCGTTTAGCATGAAAATAATATATTGTTTATAAATGGAGCTTTGTTTGAGGCTACAATCGGCTGACTTAATCTACTCTCTGATTGGTTGGTTGCAGCAGCTGGGCTTGCCTCCCCAAACAAGTAATAATGGCAATATAGAGATATTTACAAATATTAAAGCCGACTGATTAGAAAAACAATAAACAGTCATGACAGATAAAAAGAAAAGATAATGAAAAATAAAATAAAAAAATTGAAAAAATTCCACTTGTCTACGCAAATTTATTTCAAGTTTTAAAATTTTTTCGCCCTTCAATTACTCCATTTATCCAGATTTATGCACACATTTGAATAATTACAAGCTTGGAAATTGATACACTTTGAATTTTCTGATAAGTGTTAATGTTGTGTGTACGTGCTTTTCCAACATGCGCGCCTGAAGGTGTACGTGTCCTCGTCCGGTTTGATCCGATCAGTGACCTATATCTGTCCTCTGCCTATAGATGGCAATGGGTTCGGCGTCAGGAAAGGGAAGAGCGGGGAGGAACACTTCACTGCTGTCAGCATGGAGCCTAATAATTCCGAATTTATAGACACAACAATCATACTTAATGGGACAACATATTCTTTTTCCCCGTCCTTGGAAATAAATACAGGAAAATCAATCGAAGTGCAGCAGTTAAAATTTGATCGATTGACGAATGCAGATTTAATTTCCGAAAATGGGATTATTTTAGAAGCAAACGATCGAGGGTGAGAAAGCTGCTAACAGTTAAGAAATAAATCGAAATAATTTAAAACTACAAATTAGTATAATAAATTCGTTTAACTTGTAGGTATTTCTATGTTCCTATGAAAGACAGCGCGCAGCTTGTGGGCAATAATCTGCTGACGTCCGACGGTATAAATAAAATATTCAAAATTAAGTATAAATATTAAAACTTAACAATTAACTCAGTGTAGATATTACACTCAATCAGTCTCAACACGAGACTGTGTGCCAGGAAGAGTCGTCCTCATTCAATCTGAGTCTTGAAGCGCCGCAAGAACAACCCACATCAGTCATTGTGAGTTTAACGACTTGGAGGTGCAAAGCAGCGAATCCGTCATTATTACAGTTTTATTGCATCTCTTTAGAAAAGAAAAGGTGGTTGGCCCAAAGGCAAAAAAAGAAAGAAACATGTTGAAGCGAGCAAAGCACCCAAAGCACCTACAACAGGGTAAACTTCACGCTTGAATTAAGTAAAAAGTCTAAAAGCCATTTTTTTTTTTAAAAAAAATATCGTTTTTGTCATTTTAGGTACGTGCGATTTCTCAATGAACGGCGGCAAATGTACAAAGAATTGCATCCCGAGCTGCCATTTGCGGAAGTTACGCGAATTTTTGGTAGTGAATGGTCTAATATGCCTTCAGAAGAAAAAAAGGTTTTTTTCTAGTTGTCACAAGTAGATTTTGGTTTATTAAAAATGAAACTTGCATTTTAGAAATATTTGGACGAGGCTGAAGCGGATAAAAAGAGGTATAGGGACGAATTGAAAGCATATTTACAGTCTGACGAATATCAAATCCAGTTAAAGCGAAAGAAATTAAATAATATTTGCAGTACGTCGTTTAATTAATTGAATTTTTTTTTAAATTATTAATTTTTTTTTGTTATTAGAAATAAATTCCGAACTTCCAGAAGAACTAAACATAAATTCATTGGATATTGATGTAACTTTGTAATTAAATTGGATTTATTGAAAGTTACATTTATCTACATTTAGGATGAAGATTGTGATGAACTTTATTGCAAAGTTTGCGATCAATTTTTCAACTCATTGCATAATAAACGCGAGCATCTTTATGGTAAACATCATTTACAGATGGTTACAGGTATGTTGCGTTATTTTTCATAAAAATTGAAGTTTAAATTCGTTTTCTTTTTAGGAGATGGTGAAAATAACACGTTAAGTACTCACGAGGACGTTTTAGGTATAGAAACTGATCTCCAGCAAAATTTATTTACTCATCAATTAAAAGACGCAGAAACGTTAACGCCACCGAGTGAACCGGTCAATGTTCCACGCGTTATTGATAACCTCCTAACCGCAACATTTGAAAGGGAAAATGAAATCCAATCGTTAAAAACTAACTTGGAACGTCTTCGTCAAACTAATGATAATTTCAACCAACAGTTGATATCAATGCGGGTAGTTTAAATTTTAAACCTAGCATTCAAACAATTGATTCGATTAATCTAAACTTTTATTTCAGGAACTTCAAAAGACAATGGAAATCGAGTTGATGCAATTGAAGATTGCTTTTGTTAAGTGGAATGAACAAATAGAAAGTTTAAAAATGATTCCAACTTTATTTCATGTCATCAACTTCTAATAACCCAAGTATCTGTACATTGAAATATTTTTGTATTTATAAAAAATGATAATGGAAGACAATCAATCACGTAGTTGTGGGTTTATTTAGTTGTCTGAGTGAAGAATTTTTTCCTTCTCTGTTTCGAGCGATTTCGATAGCATAAAACTGTATCCTCGGAACTATAACGACAACAAAAAATATAAACACGGAGATTTGAAAATAATAAACAATCGGCTACCTAATATGCTGTTTTCTTCGGAATAATCCAATTCAGGATTTAACCGTAAGAGTGTAGCAAAGTTGAAGTCTTCAACGTGTTGAAAGTTATTGCAAAATGGTCTCCACATCTATAAATAAACGCATTTTAAAATTTATGTTAATCGGTTTCGATATTAGTGTATATATACTTCTTTAGCCTGTGTGTTTTTCAAAGCTGCCTCCGTTAATAATCCAACCTCAATATCCGGGAATACTTTTCTAAATTCTTCATATATTTTATCGTCGTGTGGAGTTAATTTTAAATGCTGAACATCAATAGAGCACAGCAACTGTAATTTAAGCCAGATTAATATAACGCGTGTTTTCTTACTGATCATTAAACATACGTTAAAATAAATTTCCGCGTGTTTGTAAGCTTTCATCGCCCATAATGCTTCTATACCGGCCTGAAAAATAATTAAGAAAATGTCAATAAACGTAACACATTGTCTAACCATAGATCTAACGACAAAAATAAATATCACTAATTACGTCATTTCCAAATTCTTCAGCTGGTTTGGAAAATATGTCTGTCTGAATAGTATCATTCTGGAAATAAATCAATTTGAATTATATTTTTACTAAGAAACTGATCACATTCGTGTTAGTCGTTACACACGTCAAAAAATTCGGCCATGTTGTCCGCTTCATGTAAAAATCCTGGTTAGATCTCAGATTCGCTCGGTTAGCTTCGCCGTTTCTCGCGGTTTCTCGTCACATCTCGTGATCACGAGAGCGCCAAATTTAAGTGACGGGGGAAATTGGTAACAGCGGGTAACAGTTGCGTCTAATTTACGTCAATTTTGCTCTTAGGTTGCAATCATTAAAAGCCCCAAAATGAAGGCGAAAGGAAACTTCTTTTTGACACAAGTGCAGTGTTAATTGCAAGCACTTATAAAAACTTGTAAAATTGTTAACGTCTCTCCAAATACACATAACACGTTTCAAGTTGAATGACCAGCGGACACGACATTTCCATGCTGTTTTAGCACATGAAAATACAGTTTTTGCACATGAAAAAGCAGTTTTTTCACACTTTAGAGAAACACAGGTTAGGTTAGGTTATTTAAATATACATTATATATCACGTGAGTGTAGCATGAGTTTGACGTTATGGACCTGCGGATAAGGGACCGGATAAATTTTGTACTCTGCAGATTAGGGGCTGCGGATAAGGGACGCAATAAATTTTATTTATTTATTATTTTTAACATTGATTTAATTTTTTTTAATATCTGTGGATTAGGAAGTCTGCGGAATAGGGACCATTTTTCTGCGGATTAGGTCCTCGTCGGCGCCATCTCCTGGGATTCCGGAGATTACTGAGTTTGAATCAATTTTAGGTACCTTGAGTTTGAATGTATCACGGACCTCCAGGCAGGACTACACGAGCACACGCTCTCTAGTCACAGAACGATTCCCAATGTTATACTCTTGGTTAGACCTCAGTAATAAATTTTTTCATGCGTATAATTTGTCTCATTTTATTCTTTAAAAACTGAAAAAAATATTTTTTTATTATTAAATCAATTTACTACTTCATTTATTTTAATTAAGAAATCCTGTCGTAATCAATCGATCTAAACTCATGCTGTACTATAAAAATGGCTTCCTTCGGCATGTGTCTGCATCTGATTAAAACTGCAGGAATATATCCAATTCATTCCACAAAATATCTTTTACGAAGCACAACAAGGTTGGTTTATCGCACAACTTGTACGATTGATATATTTAAGTTACTCAAAAGATTATGACTAAAAATCAAAATCAAATAAAAACTGAACGCTGATGCAATTTGTTTATTTCTTGCACAGATTACCACTGAGAAATTTAGTTTCCAGCTTGAATCAAGACACCAAAGGCACGAAACAATCATCAGATGAAGCAGGAGCCAATGCTGAATCAGACGCTCCTAATATTCAACCATTAATTCAAGAATTGGAGGCCAAAAACAAGGACCTGTTTGAACAATTAAAAGATACTCAAGTATTTTTATAAAAATATAAAAAAATATAAAAAAATTGAATAAATAAAAAATAATTTGAAATAATTTTAGAACAAGTATAAACGAGCTCTTGCCGAGACGGAAAATGTGCGCCAAGGGATGCGGCGGCAAATAGACGATGCTAAAGTATTCGGCATTCAAGGATTTTGCAAGGATCTACTGGCAGTTGCCGATGTACTGACCAAAGCTACAGAGAGCGTTCCTTTTTCCGAATTGAATAGTAATAAACATTTGAAGACAATTTACGACTGTCTTCAAATGACGGAAAGCGAGTTGCAAAAAGTGTTTCGTTCGCACGGTCTCAATCAGATCAATCCGATAGGAGAAAAATTCGATCCCAATTTACACGAAATGTTGTTCGAAGATAAATTCGAAGGCAAGGATCCCGGCACGGTGGCTGTAGTGTCAAAAATAGGTTATACTCTGCACAGTCGCACGATAAGACCGGCAAGTGTTGGTGTGGTCAAAGCTGCGTGATTTGTTATTTTTAGGGAAATTGTATTGATTAGTTTCTGAATGCAAATAAACATTCTGTAAATTTAAACCTGGAAATAAATAAAGCACAGCTATTATTAAGAATCATACAAGTCTTTAATTTAATGTTTATTATTTGGGTGGAAAGTAATTATGTTGAATTATAAAGATATTTGAATAACATTTGTACGTAGTATAGATGTTGGGCCATTATCTTGTGTGTTTTGCACCAAAGTAAAATCAGATGGAAACATTTCATTTTTTTATCGACTCATTTTAGAAACAAATTTTACTTCTTAAAAAAGAAAAAGGAAATCCGTCCGACTAAACAAATCGCAAATATGAAGCAATAGATTTTAAATTTTAATTTTGGCTACGATTTAAATATTACTTCAATCTTTCTAATTCTTATCTTCCTTCTGTTCCTCCTTAGCAACACTTGCAGCATTTTGATCAGCCACAATCTACATAAAATAGATTGTTTTTATTAGTAAAAATAAACATTTTTAAATAAAAGTTACCTTTTTGTAGGCCATTTCAAATAATTTCAAAGATTGTTCCAATTCGCCCATTGCTTTCGTATATTTAGCTACCAAATCTTACAGGCGTAATCTGTTCCTTTAACCTGTCGACCTAAAATAATTCAAATCAAAGCACCGTTAGTAGCTATAACGTACATTTTCGGTAGTTAAGTGTGCCATATATTTTTTAATTTCCCTGTTGTACAAAGTCCATCATCTTCATTGACTGCTTCAATAGCATCCTACACAATAAAAATTAGTCTTAACTCATTTCAAAGACGAAAAGCATTCAAAGTAAAATCGATTTTGGAAATCCTGATTTCCTTGATTTTTAGAAATCAAAAAAATCGGATCTCAACCTTACAATTCTCCCAGAATCCAACATTTTCCCATGGGCAGATTGAACCAATAGTTGTTGTTTCGTTGATTGAGATTTGTCAAAATTCGATTATATTTGGTTGATATTAACCAAAATTCAATCAAATTTGATTGAAATTGACCAAAATTCAATCAAATTTGATTGAAATTGACCAAAATGCGATCAAATTTGATTGAGATAGCCCTTTTTACTTTTGATCTCTTTTTAATTGAAATAGTGAACTTTTTAGGAAATCTTTATTGCAACTCAAAACATTTCATGCACACTCGCAACAACTTGCCTACATGACAGGCATTATGGTTCAACCTTATCTTTAAAAAAGTTATCAATGCACACACAACAGAAACTGTGTGCACAAGGTAACAAAAAAATATTCTTCTTATTGATGGTGCAAACAGAACATTGGACAGATGCATGTTCAGCTTTCTCAGCTTCTGCACCAGTGACTAACTCCCTTAATTTAAAACGGTGATCTACCTGTGCAAAGGTCTGCTCTTTCCAGCAGCTTACCAACCTTTCTGCTTCCCAGATAGCAGTCAACAAGGTAACGTCATCACTGATTTCGCCCTCCTCTACTTTCCGGCTGAGGTCAATTTCGAGTTGATCAAGAACAGCAACATCCTATATTATTTCTGCAAAAAAATACAAAGAATTTAGGAAAAAATAAACATAGTTGGCTACAACAATCACAAGCATACATGCCTGTTTTTACTTCAGCATCATCAAACCGTCGGCCAATAAGTCTTTTTGTTGCTTCAAAAGTATTTTGTGAATTTCCTGGAGCTTGGCGTTTGGCATGAACTCCAACATATCGTCCTCCCTCCGCTGTAAATGCAACTACCGAAGGTGTGGTTCGATAACTCAGGGAATTCTCAATCACTTTCGGCGTTCTTTCTTCCGTTGTAGCTACACCCGAATTAATGGTATCCAAATCGATGCTTACAACGGCACCCTGTACTGTACTGTACAGATTCCGACCTATCACATATTCATCACATACAGATGAAAAAAAAATTTTGAATTAATAATTATTCGTGCCTTCTTTCCAGCCGACTAGCTGCATTAACACTAACGCATGGCACCTATAACACAAATACAAACTATAAATGAATAATCCAGGTTCAACATTTAAACCTAAGATATTTACCGATTTTAAAAAGTTAGTGAAATTTCGTTTAAAAATTGTGTCCAAAATAATATTGGATTTTTGGAGCCAAGGGCAGGTAAGTCTCGATGAGAACATAATTTTAAACATTGGTTAGGAAAATTCAGTATAGTCGATTTCGATGTCCGCGAAGCTCCACGTGTTTGATCAAACTGCTCAGGAAATTTGCAACACGTCAAACGAATGTCATCACCCACTGAGCGATCAGCTGAGTGGGTCTGGCCATAGCCCTAAATGAAAGTCTGTAATCTGGCGAAGGCAAGAGTAGCGTCATCTAGATTTCGATGTTCCCACTTCACTTATTTAATAAATCTGCGCAGGAAATTTGCAACACGCGAAGTGAATGTCGTCACCCAGTAAGAGATCAGAGTAGGCAAGGATAGCGTCATCTATGAACTTTAATTTTGTGGAAAAGTTGTGGAAATGAGAATTACCCGTTTAATAATTTAAGCAAGAAATATTTTCTGTGACATTTCGTGTCTTAAAAGTAAATCTGGACGATGTAAATTAGCATGATACTTTTCGGTAGCCAAGTTCTAAGAGTCCAAAAAATAGAAAACGTGTTTTTTTTGCCTATAGCATTTGGACTTAAACTTGTCATTGGCGGTGAATATAAAACCCTTACCCCAACGCCAATATGGTTGGAATTATACAAAATAATTTATTAAGTTTAAATCGAATTTATTTAAAAATAAACGCATTATCCGATAGATCCTGTTATTACTCAACGTAAACTTATTTCATAAATTCGGTACTTTTTATTCGAACGACTTAATCTCATTTACACATTCATCGTACAACTTTTCAAAATCCTTGTTTTGTGGGACCATTACCATCAAACACGGTCGTTTTACTCCCATTGCAGTGCCAATGTCCTGAAATGTTTAAAAACAACGTAATTATTATTATTATTATTAATAAAAATAAACTATGAATAAAATTTTACTTGTTTTGAAGGTGTAAATATGTATGGGATATCCTTTTCTTCACAAACTATCGGTAAATGACACATTATATCGATGGGTGTGACATCTCCAGCAAATATAACGAGTCTGCAAATATTTAACATTGAAATAAATTTTTGTTTATGAATTTGCCAATTGTTTTGAATACTTTACCCAGTTTCACCTTTCCTTAGCCTCATTTGAACTCCTTTGACACCGTACCGTAAAACTTTCAGCGATGATGCTAAATTTAATAAAAGTAAACAAATAATTAACCACGTGAAAAAACACAACTAAACCAATCACTGTACCTTTTTTAATAAGTTTGTATAGTTTCTTGGAAAGCTTTTTAGTCGCGATGGGTTTAGCAATCGCACAAATTCCTTCCAGTTTTTTCTCATAGCTTAACTCCGGTTCCGCTACTTCGGAATTATTCAAAACGCTTTCGTCTTCTTTGCTTGCCTCGGCATCGGCGTGCTTGGACTTTTTCCCCATTTTGTTTTTGAAACTAAACAAGCGCAATGCATTCTGGGTATAGAAAAAATAAATTTTTTTAATTTATTTTTTTGATAAAAACTATAAATAAATAAAATTTTGTTAAACATTTTATAAATAACTGTTTATTATTTTATTGTTTGTGTAAATTATTTTATTTATATTTTTGACTTTCTCAATGCGACGCCTGCGCCTGACAGATCGATCGGAATCAACATGACAGCCATGGTTAGCATCGATGCTGCGATGATGCAAAACGGAGACATTTTCAAGGTAAAATTAATTTTTTGAGCAATCTCTTTTCCCAATTATAAAAAAGCACTACAACTACAACATTCTAAATCCATTTCAAAGCCAAAAATGTTACTAAAAAATGTTACTTCGGCCAAGCGTTAAAATAAGAACAAAGCAATATGGCGGCGATGCCGAAAGGACCGTGTAAGCCATTTGCGGCAATCGTATATGACTCGAGCTAACTAATCTTAATTTATCCACGTACATGATCAATTACCAAATTTAACTCGACATTTTGGCATAAAAACCCAAACGACAGTCAAACTAACGAAAAAATTGACAAAAATAGACAAATTTAAATTTATTTCTTCCAAAACTACACAAAATAAACTAAAAATGATTATTTTTTCAGGATGGCGAATCTTCGATAGGCGAAGTAACACCGACGAAAAAGATAAAAATGGAAGGTAGGTGTTAGGCTAGGAAGGCCATTTATTTTATTCATTTTTTCGAACGTTTCCAAAGTGAGTTGCTATTGCAGAACAGGACGAATCAAAGATGTTCATTGATTGCAGTAGGGTCTTTGAAACCTGTGGTAGGTTTAGTGATACGCCCAATTTTTAGGCTCAATCCTACAGTAATAGGATGTTGTAGGCCTGCAGATTATTTATACATTTATTTATTTATTTATTTATTTTCTATTACGGTATTTACAAAATAGCAGGTGAAATTTAAAGACTAACAAAATACAACTAGTTAGATGTATTTGTACTTTGGAGGTTGGTTATTGTGTGGAGATAATTTCCTTTTCCCTTGGCAAAAGTTTATTATGGTTGACTTATTTTTCTTCCTTTTTTTTTTCTTTTTTTGTGTCAGTTTTGCAGGTTGTTGATCAAGGTGGCCAAGTTGATCTGGGGTGGAAGCAAAATGACCACACCGCATGGCACACGAGACATGCAGCTGTTCAATTTATTTACCAAAAAATGCTTTGAATGATTTTCGATCATGTACAATTGATTGACTGCGCTTTTTAATTCTATGAAACACAGTAAATATTAAATTATTGGTAAAAGGCTAATCTGCCTGATACAAAACGTGACTGCATATTGGTTCTATTCTTCAATTTTTTTTTTTTTTTCTTTTTTTTTTTTTTTTTTTTCTCTTTTCTTTTTTGTTTTTTTATTGCAGATTAAACGCTTTTAATGAGGTGAAGCCTGGGTTGATGCTTTCTGCAGGCAGAGATGTCAACAAATTAATATTTTACTGTGTGCAGTTGTTTGTTAATGAAAAATGATAGTGTGTATGAAAAAGTATGTCGTTTTAGAAACATTTTTTTCAATAAAGATGTGGAATTGATTTGCTCTATAGAAATTCTGAATTGTTTGTTTAATACACAAATAGTCAACAATTTAATTTTTAGTAATAAAATTTGATTGATGAATTGGTTTCAGAAGATTGCTTTTGAGTAGGAATTTATTTGTTCGATCAGAATTTTGATTATTTATTTTTTATTAAAATTTTTTACTGGAATTGCAAGAACAAAAGGCAATAAAAATAAATACTTTGTAGTTTTATTTATTTGACCAATTTGGATGATAACGAAGGCGTTTAATTTTTAAAGTAAAGTTAGAAAGCGCGCAATTAATGGCGAAATTTACAATAAAATTTAAATTAAAAAAAATGGCGGGGGAGAGGGTAATAAGAAACTGAAGCATTTTCTGATTATCAATATTGAGTTTATTAATTCCACATTTGGCACTTGAATAAAGCGTTGTGAGGCACTTTATCCATGCTAGCTTACAATCCCACTTTGTTTTAACTTTTTTTTTTATTATTTCGTTTTTAAAATTAAAAAAAATTAAAAAATTTAAGTACCCAATTATGTACAGGAATCCAAATTGATTATTAATAATTTTTAGTACTGGAAAAGGCATAAAAAATTTAACAATAAACGTGTAGATGGATTCCCTATAGAAAAAAAAAAAAAGAAAAATACTATGCCTTGTCTTTAATTTTGATTTGTCTGTTCTTTTTTCTCTTTTTCTGTGTATTTTATGCCATGTAGTTGAAAGAAAAGGGTACTACCACACTCGTGTGCTCACCGGCCCCATCCCCTTAAGCTAGGGCCAGCAGTCTCACACATAATCATGACTGGCTTGCCAGCGGTAAACGTCTCCTTCAAACAAGAATTCAGTTGCCTTACGATTTTATATTAAACATTGGATCCTTTGCACAAAAGTTAAATGCACATTTATTTTTTCGTTAATTTTTTATTTTTATCTTTAACTATCGACGAAATTGAGTCATCACCGGCAACAAATTTTATAATTTCTTGTTATATTCTTTTTTATTTTTATATTTTTGTTAATTTTGTGGGGTGGGTATTAAAAACGTGCAGAGGGTCCGTTTTGTGATTAGTTTCTCATTTCACCTCGTGAACCTGTTGGTGGAAAAAAAAATTTTTTTTTTTTTCGTTTGCTTTAAAGAAATGAAAAAATCTTTATTAGCACCACTGCAACAGTGTCGAAAGAGAGTGAGACGATGAAAATGTCTATGCGATTCCTGCTTCATGACTTTGAATTTTTGTGTTTGTATTACGGGGAATATAATCGAGATATTTTTGTTTGCATGAAATGGAAATGGTCATAGAAGCAGTATTCTGCATAGAAGTTAGGCGTATCAAATGTGACTGACATTTCTCTTTTTTACAATAGACGAGTCTCCGAGAAGTCATTCGCCTATGCCCGAGATGGAGCAGACTGGACCCGTTGTGGCTGGTCCTGGTGCCAAAAAAGACGCTCTGCCCCTCGTCGGCATCGGCCTACCAAAGTTGACTTCTGAGCAGCAGGACATGGTGACGAAAGCCAAGAAATACGCCATGGAACAGAGCATCAAAATGGTTCTGATGAAGCAAACGATTGCTCATCAACAACAGGTTTGTTTGATAATAATTATAATAAACATTTGGAATTATCAACTCGGATTTTTTGACCGCCCCCGATGTATTTTACCAATTGAGCATTTTAAAATTTTTGGATCGTAAAATTGTGAACTTTATGAATTTTTCATGTGGGTTTTCACAAATTTATGTTTATTTATCTGCACATTAGAATTAATGCAGGAGTTTTACTAATTAACGTAGTGTTATTTGTTTTATTTACAGGGTTAGTGGATTATTGATAATTTCATATTGTTTTACAGTTCGTTGGTTGCCAAAGTGAAATGTGGGTTGAATTTCTTAATTGATTAATTTTTTTTTTCTTGGTACGTAAAGATACCAGTTCGTGGTCAGTTGTTGAGAAAAGTGCAGTTAGTTGCACGGAGCTTTAAATAGGGAAAAAGAATTGATTGGGTGCATCATTATCACTATGTTTCCGTGAAATTAGATTCCCGCACACCATGCAAAAATCAATTTTGTTAATTGTACGATTTTGGTGAAAAAGTGAAAGCGAAAGACCAGAAATGGATTTTTTTTTCAATTGCACGTGGAAATGTAGTGAAAATGTTCGAAAATGCGAATTATTTGGCTGTATTTCCAAGTAATTTATAAAATTTGGTTTACGTTCTAGATGGCCAGTCTGTTGGGATATGTGGTGCTGTGCTTCAGTTTATAATTTTTCAATTTTTCTCTATTCTCTCTTTGTATTTAGCAACAAAAATCGCTGCAACGTCATCAAGCTTTAGTTCTAATGTGCAGGTTAGTGGTTTATTTCTTTTTTGTCTGCCCCTAGAGTGGTACCTCTTGGTGACAGAGCTGTATTTTCTTTACCTTGCAGCAAATGCTGAACCTCAGGAACCAAGTTCAACGCCAGCAGGCTCTGGCTCTCATGTGCAGGTCAGCAAGCCACCTGCCGTTAACGACTGCACAGAACCCGGGCTAATTGATAATCAAATAGATCTTAATTGGTCGAAATTAGTTTGATGGGGTTTGAAATTGCTCGCTTTGTAAACTATTTTATCACTTACCGGTATCTATTTATTAAGCTGGGACCTGTGCAGTAGTAAATAGTTTTGATGGGAACGGTGGTTACAATTTATTTGGCTTATATCAGGAATTAATATACTTATAGTAAATTAAATTTGGTGCTGAGGTTATGTGCAGTTGTCTGATTTTTTTCTCCTTTTAACTAAAGACAGATTTCGTAATCTGTGATTAATTGCAAGTAAAAGCTAATTACCAGCAGCATTCAAAAAGCTGTTTTGAATTTTGATGTGTTGTCACTAATGAAAAAAATGAAATGTCTATTAGTTGCTTTCATCAGGCCGAAATGCCACTTTGCTTGCAAAACTATTTAAATTTAAACACGACTTGTTGAATGCTTCTGTTGGTTTATTCAGATGACTGTTTCCTGCTTGCTGCTCAATTTCTGTTTGCTTATTTGTAGGGAAATATTGGTATCTGAAAAAGATGATAAAATCTAAGGAGTGCATGCTTTCTGAATACAATTCGGTTCAATATAATTTGGCTATGATTTGTCACCATCAGTTAGAACCTGCTAACTTGTAAATAACTTACTGCCGGTCAAAATTTGTGTGTTAAGCTAATTATGCAAGTTTTATTTGTTGTTTAAATGTGTATATTGCGTACACTGCATGGGCCGGACATAGGATGGCCTCGGAAACTAGTCTGGTTTAGAGAATGTCAGGTCCAGACAAATGCTAAATGTCCGGACTGGGGAGACACGACCCGAAACATTAAAATCCAGCACAATGGAAATTTATTTTGCAGAATTCTGACATTTTGGGTTTAAGAAACCAGTAAAGTCACCAAAAATTCACTATAATTTCGTGTACGTTACGAAACGTTTACAAAATTCTCAGAATTGCAGTAACGTGTTGGTGACAATTTGAATGCGCATTCGCAGTTGATCAGGAAGAAAAATTTGTCAGGACAATTCAGCGATTTTTTCGTATCCGGGACACATTGCGTTGTCCGGAGTCTGGAGGGAGAACTATCCGCTCGAAGGAGCAAACTTTCCATTGCTGGGTATTAGTTGGGTCTGGTTCTAGTAAACCTGTTCGGACCACACAGCTGTCCGGGCGGTGCCATGTTCGGACCGTACAGCATACACTGTATTTGTCTACGTATCGGCTAAAAAAAATTTTATCAATGTTGTTTTTGTCGTACAAGAATTTATTATGTACAATCGAAAATGGAAACACATTAGAAATGCAATATCACATTTAGCTTTGTCTGAAACACAAACGTGAGCGTTTACTAGCATAAAAATCTATATTTTGGTTTATTTTTGCTCAAATTTGCTAGTTAATGTATTGATTATCATTCCCACTGATAGCAACGGTGGAAGTGAATGACAAACTACTTGGTTAATTGGTGTTGGTTAAATTTTTTGTTTGTTAGAAACGTGATACTACATCTGGAAAAGTTCAACATGAGTTTATTCTTTTTTTCGAATGTGCGTATTTAAATTTGATTGTTTGTTAATTTATTTGGTGGCTGCCGAAAGCTAAATTTTGAATTTTCAAAGCATTTATAAACGATTGTTTTTGCACTTGGGAGTTGAGGTTAAAAAATGATCTTTTTCGTACGATTTTGCTACAAATTATTACAAAACGTCGGCATTATTAACAAGAGTAATCACAAATTATTTTTCTGAAATAATTGTTGATTATACACTATTTAGTCCAGATGAAATGAAACGTTCTAGCAATACCTAAAGTGTGCTCGAAATTGGCCACGTTGCTACGGCATCGCCTTCATTTCATTTAAACTACACTCGCTTTTAAATGAATAATTACAACTCGGAACAGATTACATTTTGAATTGGGGTATTCATTCGCTGCCATTAATTCAATAAAAGTTATTATTCGGTCGCAACAGACGCAATAAATGTTCCCACGTAATTGAAATAATAGCGGAAAATTGAATACAATAGACCTCGTGTTATTAGGAACCTCCAACGGGGAGAAATAATTGCGTAATTACAATTATCCCATTGCTGGTGGAATGGGACGTGGTTTCTGGTTCCTAATAACTCGGCTCTACTTGTAAATGCTGTCGAGTTGGCGCGCATCAGTTTCGCTTTAAAAGCTGTTGTTCGCTACGTTTTTGAATAAACATTTGACAATTTAAATATTGAAGTGCTTTTCTACGTTGCAGGGTCTACGTTGGCAGCATAAGTTTCGAATTAAAAGAAGACACAATTCGTCAAGCATTTTTACCCTTTGGTCCCATTAAAAGTATAAATATGTCATGGGATCCGGTGACGCAGAAGCACAAAGGATTCGCGTTTGTCGAGTACGAAATGCCTGAGGCCGCTCAGTTAGCTCTTGAACAAATGAACGGCGTGATGATCGGAGGACGAAACATTAAGGTGGGGATTAATTGTTAGATGGTTTTCGATGTCTCGTACGAGATCGTTTTTCATAATCTGGCACTTGCAGTCGCATCAAGTTTGCTGCGATTTGCCAAATGAGACGGTCAATCACGAATTAAACTAATTGGCTCGGTTTAAGCGCGATCGTTAAATTAAGCAAAACGAGTTGTTAGGAACGTCTCTCGATTACATTTGTATCTGGAAAGGAAAACGCAGTAGTGGATTTGAAATTTAAACTGAAAAGTTAAAATATAAAAAAAAAATCTCGAACGAGACCAATGGAAAACACGAGACTTAGAAAATAAAATATTTGATGGATCGAAATGTTTTGTTTTCATACGAGTCTTTAATTTTTAAATCTTGTCTGAGACGTCGCAAACCATCTAATTTAGAAGAAAATTATTAATTTTGGGGTAGAATTCTCTGCAGGTGGGGCGGCCAAGTAATATGCCTCAGGCACAACCCATTATTGAGCAAATAATGGAAGAAGCGAAGAGTTATAACCGAATCTATGTTGCATCTGTTCATCAGGATTTAAGTGAAGACGATATTAAGAGGTAAGATTTTTAGAATTTCTTAACAATTTGCTACGATATTACAATTGATGATTATGCGTTATGCGTTGCAGTGTATTTGAAGCGTTTGGTAAAATCAAAGCGTGCAAACTGTCGCCAAGCACGATTCCGGGAAAGCATAAAGGTTACGGGTTCATCGAATACGAGACGACACAAGCTGCACAAGACGCCATCGCATCCATGAACTTGTTTGACCTTGGAGGACAGTATTTGCGCGTAGGAAAGGCCATAACGCCACCAAACGCATTGAGTACACCCAGTGGAACAAGTAGCATGCCAACAGCCGCCGCTGTTGCAGCTGCCGCCGCCACCGCTAAGATCCAAGCAATGGATGCAGTTGCAAATAGCGCACTGGTGATGAATTGATTTGGAGAAGAAGAAAAGTAGTTTGCTAATTTTTAAATTTTTTTTTTTTTTTTTTTTAGGCCTTGAGTATGGCTGCGAGTGTAGTTCCAGCTGTGCCTGGAGTAGGGAATAATGTATCTGCTGCCTGCATTCCACCACCCGGGCTAGCAATTCCTACTTTAGGCTCACCTGGACTCTTGGGTGCCCCAGTTTTACCACAACCAGTGATGGCCGCTACTGCTCCTGGGCTCATCACAGGTACATCACCGCAAACAGGTACACACAGGCTTAGTTTCACCTGTTGTGTGTCTTGTGAGGTTTCAGTTTGTTTTGTTTTTGATTGTTTTTCTTATCTCGTTGTGTGTTTGTGTCCATCCATTTGACCTCGTGAATGTCGTGATCTGACGCGTGTTGTTTGATTTGACAGGTGTGACTCCAGCACGACCTGCTGCAACCATCCCTCCACCCATTGTAGCCACCGGCCTTCCGTTAGTTACGACAACTGCAACGACTACCACCACGACGTCGGCAACCGCAGCCGCAGTAGCGGCGGCGGCAGCGGCTGCCGCCATCGTGGCCGCGAACGTCAATTCGGCACATAATGCTAAAAATAACGAGGTGCAAGGAGCAGAAGTGGATATGGAGAAAAAACTGCAAGAGGAACAGGAGCCACAGACTTTACAGCAACAAGAAAATATGTTGATTAAAGGAAGTAACGCGAGGCACATGGTAATGCAAAAATTACTAAGGAAGACGGAGGTAAGAAATCGAAACTTCGGATTAAATCACTTGTTTTGAATGAAAGTTGAATTTTAACCAGTCTCGGGTCGTTGTCCTTCGAAATATGGTCGGCGTCGAGGATTTAGACGACGACTTGGAAGCTGAAGTGACGGACGAGTGTGGGCGGTACGGAAACGTGAGTCGGGTGATAATTTATCAGGAAAAACAGTCGGAGGATGACGATGCGGAAATAATCGTCAAGATTTTCGTCGAGTTTTCACAAAGTGCAGGTAAATGAAGGCGAAAAACGATTGGTCGAAGCCGGTAACTGATTGGAAATAATTTTGGTTTTTAGAAGCGGAAAAGGCGAGAGACGCCTTGAACAATAGGTACTTTGGTGGACGAATAGTTAAGGCCGAAGTCTATGATCAACACATGTTCAATGCTAATGATCTGTCGGGTTAAAAACTTTTTTTTGTACATAAATCTAAAATCAATAACACGAAATACATGTGTATCATTCGAAGACAGAAACGGATGCGAAAAATAGTGTGCGAGTAAATAACAGTATTGTTTAATAGGGGGGGAAATAGCTTTGGTGGTACATATAAGTATAATAATAATGAATTCCCATATTTCAAAATTCACTTGTCTCGAGTGATTTCACTGTCGTTTTGTCTATAGAAACCCAATCAGTTTTGTCATTTTCCTGAATTGATGTTTTGAGTTTTCCGTCGAGGTGTACAGATTATTAATTAAAAGTATTTTTTAAGTAATGAGTAACGAATGATGTAAGGCGATGTTTAAGGTAATTTTTATTTCAAAAAGT
Organism: Strigamia crassipes; assembly: GCA_034683725.1. Taxonomy (NCBI): domain Eukaryota; kingdom Metazoa; phylum Arthropoda; class Chilopoda; order Geophilomorpha; family Linotaeniidae; genus Strigamia; species Strigamia crassipes. The sequence goes on along the minus strand of JAQFXT010000041.1, from coordinate 80,966 downwards.
GTCAACAATTCTATTGACGGCAGCTTGCTGCAAATTAAAAACGAATTTGAGTTGAGTTGAGTTGTTTGAATCGTTAATTGATGGTGCGAAACGTACCGGCAAAGTGTAGAGGCCAATGAGAACGAAGATGACGAGGATGAGGATGAGGAAAACGGTGAGCACGTGCCATTTGATTTTGTCCCACACGCCGTGTCGAAATGCTTTCCACGGTGCGAGGAACATTTGGAACATTATAGCAGGACGACTGCGGAATGCGGATTGAAAGAATGAGAAGCAAAAATTATATTTTAGTCATTTTTTTGAAGAAAAATACTTTGGTTTTTCGAGATGCGGGTTGGCATTTGGCTCGTCTCGGGCTTTTCCTGCTGGTTTTTCATCCGCTTCTTGTTTGGTCAGTAGTTCGATTTCCATTTCCAGTTTACCCTGAAATTGTGCCGGTTATGTTGATAGCGGCTTAAGTGTGCAACGGTGCAACTCACTGTAAGCAAAACTTCGTCTTGACTGTCGTCGATGCAAGGCCAGAATCCGTAGATGTGCTTTTTTTCAAAGAGGTCAATACATTCAACTTGAGCTTTGTTCTTCGAGTTCTTTTTCCACCAGTGTTTTTTCCCCTTCTTCTTTTTCGCTCTCACCTGTTTTAAGTTGCAATTTACTTCATCTTTGACTGGTTTGTACAGACTGAGCAAATCCAGTTCCAGGTATCCTATGTTTTTGTAAAAGTACCTACAGTTGTGTTGCGAATTGAATTACAGTTTTGATGAAACGTTACCGATAAAGTCATCCGATTGGAAAATATCGCTATCCCAAACTTGAATGCACAGTTTAGGTGGATAAAAACATTCCCTGGTGTCTATTTCCCAAAAATGTTCTTTTTTGTTCACTTTGATCATTTTTTCCGCCTTTAGATACTCAAATGGAAATACAAATCTCCAGTTGAAATTTCCCTCTCCATTAGTAGACCTATACTTAATCGCCATTTGTATTTTTCATTCAATGGGAATTATTTTTCCACTTGTTTTTACCTGTAATGAATATCAGTTTTTTGTACATCTTTAATACCATCGATCCACGCTTTAACGTAAATATCACTCATTTCTTCTCCAGCGATGTTCACATCTTTAAATACTACTTCTTTGGTATTCCAAATGACGCATCTTAATTCATAGCTGTAATAAAAATAACTCGTAATCGTAATAAACTGTCTTAATTTAATTTATATCGGTAAATTACCTTTGCGCGACTCTCGGCGATATATCCACAGGTGGAAAACCTGAAGCAATGTTTTTTGGCAAGATGTCGACCCACATTTCAAGCTTACCCTTATCAGTAAAAATAAAATAAATTTTTTTTACATTTTTAACTAGATTAAATTAATACTTGATCTATTCCAGGCACAACGGGGTTATAAAGTCTGCGAGTCTCAACGTGTTCTGGGACCAAATCCAAAGAATGTAGAACGTGAAGCGCGATACGCTGTTCCATCGGTCCCAAGCTAGGTGGCTGTTGTTTTCCTTTTTTCTCTAATTGGTAGTAAAGTAATGTTGAGGAAAGTGTATTTAATAAATTCTAATTGCTCGCTAGCAGCATTACCGAAATCATAGATCGAGTACATAGTTTTACCGAGATGCAAAGCGCCTCGTTTAAATCTCGGTTTCGGCATGTTGCGACCTCGGCAAACCTCCTCTAGAATTTCCTTGGGTGTTTTTGTATGTTTCCATCTATACGCTCCTTCCCTGTGAAATAAAATACCAAAATGTTACATTAATCTACTTAAATATGTATTCACACTGACGTTATATATTGAAGTGGTAATCCAGAAGTTGCTCTATGCTGCGATAGAAATCTATTTTCCAAATCGATTGTAGTTTGCCCTATAAGATCATCCGAGCCAATCAGATCCATATCATAGACTTGTATAGTCAGGTCTTTTTGCAACGGAAGTGTTGCAGTCAGTTCAAACATTCTGCGGGAACAAGTTGATGAGCAATTGATTTAAATTTATGAAAAAAATTACTTACTGTCCAAATAACGGATTGAGAGTTTTGGCTTTATATTTATCTCGGGAGTTTTTCTTCTGCTTTCCCAATTTGATCGTTATATAGGGATCTGCTAAGCCATTTGGATCTTTAGGCGTTAAATCCGAGGCCCGTATGATGTACACTCTAACTACAACAACTTCGATGCTGGTAGTAGGAATCCATTGGAGGATTTTAGGCGGCAAAGGTGAATCGGGGTCTTCGGGTAATGGATACACTCTCAGTGTTCCCTAAGCTTAGATGTTAGATGAGTTACACCGCAATAGTGAATAATTACCTTAAATTCTCCAACTGGTCCATCACAATCATCCGATATATTTTTTCCTCTGAACAAGTGAAAAGTAGTCAAAAAATCTTTAAAATGTCCATAGGGTTCAATGCGTTCGAGTTCTACATCATACACCTGTTGTATGGAAAAGACATTGAACGCTAATTATTGTTTTGTTAATGAAATAGACGAAAAAGTAATTTTACCTGTAATGGTTCGTAACCTTGTTGCAGGAAGTCTCCACATTTCTGCATATCTCCTATGGAAGCGTAATACTTTGCCCACCAATCATATTCGTCTTCTATATTCTCATCCTACCGTAATAAAATGTTTTAGACAAAACCACTTATTGTTACTCCTACAAAAGAAGTAAAGCTTTTACCAAATTGTCTTCTGGTATTGCAATTGTGGTTGTTTCTGGTATATATAGCGATTCCTCACTGTCTGTGGGAGAAACACAGAGAATCAAAACTCTGAATCAACAATGATTTTCAAGAAGTTTTGTAATTTTATTAATAAATTTTACCAGAATCTGAATCATCTAAATTATCATTTATCCTCGGTTGACAATAGTACGGTTGCAGGCTTTTAATTATGTGAACTCCAACTATTGGAGTTCTTCCAAACTGTCTATGATCCTTTACTTTAATGTTGACGGGTGGCATATATAATTGTTCTTCGGGAAGGTACTGCATTTCGGAATATTTAGTGAGTTTGGTTCACATTTGCAAATATTTCTAACTTACCAAATCTAAAAACAAGAGAGGTGATTCAAAATTTGGATTGTCTTTGGTGTTTCGTATTGTTTTGGATTGAATCAAATGCTGTCCTATTTCAATTGTAACGGATGGATGAGTGACTGATAACAACTCGTATGTTTTCATATTTCGAACTCCCCAACATAGAATCTTTCAATAAGAAAATATTGTTAGGTTTGTTTGAGAATTTCTTAAAAGTTAAAAAAAAATACTTCAACTGCCATTCTGCAAACACTCGGTTTGATAGTTGCGGGGATTCTGTATAAATCTCCTTCTGTTGGTAGTTCTCGTGGAATAATTTTTCCATCACACTTAATTCGAGATAAATAAAGAAAAATTAACTTGTGATTGTAGTTCTAGTATTTTTAGTTTGAAAATTACTGGAAATAATTCAGCTACTGATAAAATTTCTCCTCCCAATTTTTCTCCTCTTGTCACTGGATGCCAATTCATATTCACTGGATTTTCGACATAATTTTCCGTTTTATTAATTCTGGCTTCAAATGATGTGCGCCCTAAAAGCTCTGGTGTTCCCTATTAAAATGTTTACAGAAATCTGTTGACAAAAATATGTAATAAATTTAAATCGTACAATATTATCGTGATCATATATTTCCACGACTATTTTGGGCACGTATTGATCCACTGTTTTATAGCTAGAACAAAGTGGGATATTTCCAAACACGAGTGTTTGATCCCATTGAGGACACAAAGTCTGTTTGATTATTTCCGTCTTTTGGCTTCTCGTATGAAAACAGACGCATGCGAAAGGATCTGTAGAATAAAACACACTAAAAATCAGTGTAGAATATTAAATTGGATCTCGTTAATACCAGAAAATCCCGTTTTATCTCCAGCAATTAGATCCCGCGCTTGGTAAATGTAAACATGCAGCTGATATTTGAATTCATCTTAAACAAATAGAAACAAATGAAGCGACGGATGATTAAAAAGTGACAGTGAAGTTGTAAAAACCTTTAAATACGAGAAACATGCGCGGAACATGGAAATAAGTGGCTTGCTGGGTGGCGCCATCTTCTTTAGTAGGACTCTAGAAAATTAATACAAGAAAAAAATTACAAAGTATAAAGAAAATGCGTACAGAGAATCTGAACCGTTGTTCTTTTGGTGTCACTGAATTGAAAGAGGGGCAAAGTTCCCTCAGATTTGGGCACTAATTTACGATGCCAACGTCTTCTGCGAACTAAATCCATTTTTTGACGATTGGTGTGATAACGTGAGATGAATGTCGGCGCGTATTCCCAACCCTCATCTTGGGAAAACTGCTTTTCTTTAATTCCTTCTTCCTAAAATTACAAATATTATGCAAAATAATAGATTCTAACTCGGTATCATGTACTTTCGCCAGTGAGGGATCCGTTAAAATTCGACGACATAACCATCGTCTGCATCTGTACATATGAAAGGTTTTTTCAGCGGATGCAAACCCTCCAAAATTTGCATCTATTGCGTATTCCCATCCGTCTTCATCGACAGCTCTCATAAGATCCACTTGCCAACAGTCCTCCCATTGCCAACCAGGTGGACATTCTAAATCACAGTGAGCCACACTTGGGTTTCCTTTCTGCCATGTAGAAATTCATAATTAGACATCTATTTTTAATTCAATATAAATATCCCTAGTAACAACACTGAGTTATGATGTTTGTCATTTTGTCACGCAACAAAAGTCCCAGTAATGATACAAAATTTATAACAGACCATAATGGTGTTAGTAGGGATTAAGTCTTAAATATTAACTATGTCCGTCCAGTTTGTTGTTGATTTCTGCCACATTCCTGTTAAAGTCCTGGTCTGATTTTCCACTAAAATCTCTAAAAATGAATTGATCCCCGTATCTTGTCCAGCATTTGAATCCAATTCTGGATCGATGAACCATGCTCCTTCGTACGCCCATCCAATTGGAACAGTAAATGCATCTTGTGGGAGATTTAGCTTTAGTAAAATCAAAAGTGAGTGAATGCTCGAGATGAATTTATATGAGTAAATTTAGGCATACTTGGCCCAGTGAATCTGACCACGAAGGTCTTGTCATGGTAGGACTTCGTGATTTCCAACTTCCTAGCATATTTATTTGATTTTCAAACTGGAAATACGATAATTAGTCAGGAAAAAAGAGGATTTTATTTTTACTACTTACAGTTTCTGCATAAATGACAACGTCGTTGTTATCTTTTCTTTGTTTCATCATTGAATGCTGTGAATCCAATCCTAACCACATCTTAACTTGAATCAAAGCGGGGATTTTCTCAGACTGACGAGATCCAGGCATCTAAATAAATTTGTAATATTAGTATTAACTCGATTTTTATTAATTTCTATATTACTTTTAACGTTATTGTTTGAACTTGATTGCATAAAACTCCACTCATATTGGGATTAGGAGAATATAATACTGAGTTTGCTGAAATTCTGTAGTAAGCAACAGTCTTTTTCGATATAATCATAGATAAGATGATGTCGGGCATGCTATTTTGAGGCTAATTTTAATTTGAAATGTTTTATTAATACCGGTTTTATTATTTTTTATTTGCATCAGATATCACCTCTACTGCAATGCTTTGCAATCCACTCTTGATCACTTTAATATCATCTAAGACTGCATTCATTTCCTGCGGTTCCTTCTCTTGCAGGAGCTGGGCTTCGTTAATTATATCTAAAATTTTTTTCTTTCTTAACACTGCCATTAATTTATCCAACTCGGAAGCCACGTGATAGCCAGGTATGGGCTCAGGAAATGGCACACTACAAAATAAACTCGTAATCTCTTAAATTATAAAACAATTGCTTCGCCTTTAGTGCAAACCTGCAATCCCTCATTAGTTGATCTAAAATACCATTTACTAGCAATTCTTGTTCTGACATTGAAATACCAGCTCTTTGAAATTGATCCAACATCAAAATTCCTCTGTCCTGTATTGTATAATTTTAATTTAACGAAATATAAAATAAATATAAACTAACGCATATTATTTATTATTTATTAATTATTATTATACCAAATTTTGTATAGCGTGTTGTAGGATGTTCAGAGCTTCCAATCTAAAACTGATGTCTTCCCACTGGCATGGAATCATCACAACTGGTTTATTTTTCAACCAAGGCATGAAATGGTAATTGCAACCGTCAAAAATGACATTTGTTGGTTGAGTTGTGGATATGCTGGGCAGAGTTCTGGTTTCACTTTTATCGCCGTATAAACCTGTTGTAGAAAGTTGTGAGTAGAATGACAAAATGAATAATAGGATGCACCATTATGTGCTGTTGATTATTGATGTTTAATACCCACCCATACTGACTTCAAATTCAACTGGGTCTGCAAGCTCGGACATCATATTAGCACCAATAAATGTTGCTTTTAATAAATATTTACGTCGACGGCAAAAAGGCTAAAATTATTATTTTTTTTAATATTTCTATTTTTATTTAGTGGTTTTAAATCAGTAATTTCGTAATTACCGAAATTCTTAGTTGTTCTTCAGGTTCAAGAGGTTCAACACTGGTTTCTGGATGAGAACCAAGAAAGGTTTTTAAAGCGATTAAAGCGCGACCACGGTAAGTAAATCCTTCGGCCTGTTAATTTTAATAGATTTGATGAAAAAAAATTAAAATTTGTTTGTTTTTATATTATTTTGTTCGAAATACTTTTCCTGCGTTGACAAGTTCATCCGTTTTACTCTGCATAGCTGAAAATTCTCTGGATGAGCCATAGAAATTTACGTAGCACGGTCCAAAAGTTGGCAGAAACCCTAAGAAAAATAATTTTTAATTTAAAAGAAGAGGAATTAAATGCACGTTTGGCGTTAACCTTCTTCTCCAGCCGATGAAATTGCAGTTAAATCCAAGTGTGATGTCGCGATTACATCATCTTGAGACAGTCGATCCCTGAATGAAACATTTGTTAAGATAACAGCTCGGAGAAGTTACCATTCACTTTCTGTCATTACCAATCCATTAAAGTTAATTTTATAGAATTGCAGAGTGATGGAAACTAAAAAACAAATTTAGTAAAAATCTAAAGATTTAAAAACAAAAAAATTCCTTATTTGATTTACTGAGAATCCTAAATTCAAATTTTGAAACCATTCAGGGTGATCATTTGTGTATATGATTTTAGATGTAACCTAATAAACATTTCAAAAAATTAGATAAAACTAAAATATTCAGGCGCCGTATTAACATTACTTCACGACCACAAAATGAAGCTACTAAATACGGATCGACAAGCTGTTTGTCAGCAGATTGCTGACCCACAAAGAATTTTTTAATTTCGTCCATAATTGCTGTGTCCACTGCATTTAAAGTCAAAACAAGTAAAAATAAATTCAAGAAATAAAAATTTAAAAACAGTACTTGGTGGCAAATCCTCTGCCTTGTACAGAACTAGCGTGAATGTTGCGGGCTGAAGAGTAATTCCGGTATCGGGCCAAAGCACATTTCTAAATGCATGATATTTATAAAATTTTAATAATTTTTTAAATTGACATTGATGTATATACATACGTCTCTACATCTTCGTCGTCGTCGTCTTTAACACTCGCATTAAAATTCTGTGAAAAGTATGTAACTGGTAATAAAATGAGATGTAATGCAGAGAAGCCTCTATCTTACTGGACATTCGTCTCCAGAAGCTAAAACCGCAATTGAGATTTTGAGGTATCCCATTACTTCTGCAGTGTCATCGTCAGGGTTACCTAAGATCAGCCATTTATTGAGATACGAATGATTGTTTTCGTTGTAAATTGATTGGATTGACAACTGTCCAAAAATATGAAAATTTGTGTGTAATAAAACCGAAATAAAACCGAAAATACACAAGATAGGAATTTACCACAAATGATCCTATTAGGGCTTTGGCTCGCATGCATTTTGAATTTAAAACCTGAAAAATAACTGAATCTTCAAAAAGTTCAGTTGCTAATTTGGTGATATTAAACAAAAACGTTTCGTTCCAATGCGGCTCATTATTTTCTCTTTCCACTTTAGTTTGTCTCAAATGATCCAGAAATCGTACAGTGCACAGAGGATTGATGTTTTCACCAAATAAATGTCGCGCTTCGATTATTTTCACACGTATCTGTCAATAATTTTAGTAGTTTACAATTTTACAATTGTCATCGAATGAGTTTAGGGTAATAAATACTTGAAACTTTTCTGGTTTGTTTGAAAATTGACGTGTTTTCAGATACGGCATTTTATTTTGCTGCTGTTTTGCTGAAGTTGCATCTAAAAATGTGTGATTTAAATAACATATCATTTAATTTCAAAAAAAAAAATATATTTTTTTACCTTTATTAACAACTGTTATGTATAGCGTTCCCTGAAATATAAAGATTCTCTTTGGTATTTACTCTACACACTTCCTTTTTATGAGTCTGTTACTTACCACTTCAGTTTTGGTTGAATCTTCCAACTTGACTTCATAATTTTTTGCTTGTTTGGCATTTAAAGCTGCAGATAAGGGAACAGTTCCGCTGCCAACCAATCTGCGTTACAATTACCACATATAAACTAACAAATTTTTGAAATTAAATGTGTACATTAAAAAATATACTTATTAGTTCCAAGGGTTTCGTAAGATCTTACAAATACGAACAAGACGTCTTCTGCAGATAAGGGATCCAAGCCAGTCAAATCAAAAGTGATGGTCTGTCAATTTAATTTAATAGTAATTTAAATATATTGAATAAAATTCTCAGTTACGAATTTAATTTTGAGTACCTCATCCCATACTGGGTCACTCGTATCACTTTTAGAACTAGTTTCTTTCTTAATCCCTAATGTGTTTCAAAAATTAGTAATTTATAACTGGTAATTATGTTGTTGTTTTGTTACCTCGTAGATCGAGTTGAACTAATGGGTTGATTTTTGCTCCTTTTCCACCTGCTACCGTTAAACTGGTAGCACCACCGACGATCACATCCAGCGACATTGCTACAGTAAGAATACTGTAGTTTAGATGAAAAAAAAAACTCTTAAAGCATCCGTTTGAATTGAACTATATCATTTGGTGTATTTATGCCAACAGGTCACTTCAATCTGTTGCGTGGCAGATGGACAAGTGGTATTTGCGCAAAATACCATTGACCACATTTGCCAGATGGTTTTAAATGTTTTAGATGTTTAGTTGTTGGTTGTAATAAACGGTGCTTTATCAGTAACCAAATTATTTTATTAAAAGAATTTGTTTAATGGGTGCCTAAAACTATGAACCAAGGTCTGCTATGAAAAATAAACAATTTTTGTTTAATTAATAAAAATTTATTTAGAATATGTTTTTGTTTCACGTCAGGCCTATTCCGCTCGTCCCTACTCCGCGCTATTTGGGTTCCTCTTCCGCGCCGTCCCAATTCCGCGCGGTATTTAATTTAATAAAATTTTAAAAAAGAATTGGGGCCCATTTCCTCCCCGACCGGTATTGCGGTCCCAATTCCGTGCCGGCTGGTATTGCGGTCCCAATTCCGCGCCGTGTGAACGTCGTTTCGACATTACCGTGTGAACGAAAACGAAAACAGTTGACAATGGATTTTCACCGTTATTTTAGTGGTTTTAAGCTGCGCGCGTCGTCAGACTCGTCACGCCGAAAGCAGTTGACATATTCCAAAACTCCAATTGAATAAAAATTCGGAGTGGCTATTGCTACAAGATTTCGATGTTCTTCTATAAATCGGTAATAGGTTTTAATAAAAGAATTTATAATAAATTACCAATTCATATTTTCAATTACAATGCTCTGATTTTTGAATGCACGTGCTATTTCTACACGAAATCGTGTAGAAATAATCCACGTGCTATTTCTACACAAAATTGGTGGCATTCTATAGTGGCATTCAATCGTGTAGAAATAGCTACATGCTATTTCTACACGATTTTGTATAGAAATAATCCACGTGCTATTTCTACACGATTTCGTGTAGATATAGCTACATGCTATTTGTTTTTATATATTTGGAAGTAACAAAACTTCTTAGAATAGGAGTGACCTTTTAAAATTCAATCAAAATAATAACGTTAGTTTTATGGTTGAGAATGAGGATGATGAGAACTTCCGGGACCTCCTAACGAAACTTTAATATATGTGCAATTAGCAAGCGTCCCATTTTGGGAGAAAGAAAACAATTAATCCAAAAGTAAGCAACAACGAACCCTTTACACAATAATTTAATCTGCTTCTTCGGCTTCATTACAGCATATTTCTGCTTCTAATAATTCCTACCAATCAATAAACAAAAAATAAATTGTTTTTTAAATTAAATACACAATTTAAATTACGCTAAGCCTTTCTTCCAGTAGTTCAGCTCGCACACGGTGTACAAGTTCTCACTTTTCAAAACATCAATTGTTTTCTGCAACTGTTTATAAAAAATAAATTTGAATAAATAAATATTTACATCACAAGAAATTATTGTTACGTCTTCTTATTGTCTCTTGTTGTTTTTTCTAAGGCAAGTTGTTGTTTCAGCTAATATCCTCCAATAAATGGGCGAAATAGTTTCTATAAAAAAAATTATTTCAGTTTTTAATAATTCACTACAATGTAGATTTTTCCTAACAAAAAGATTTTGTTGTTCATTTGAGAGGAATTTTTTTGTGTTATTAGTCAAAAATAAAACTTTAGCACTTACAGTTTTACAACAATAAATGACATTATTATGCAGGATATTAAACTAAATGAATCTGGCACCTAAGCTTATGTTATTACAGTTACGCACCATTACCCATTAAATCATAATCCTTGTCATTTACTTTTTCTGGTTCATCTTATCATCTATAATTTTTTTTTTCTTCTTTTATACTAGTATGTTGAATCAACTAAAGAATATTTTAAAAATCTCATTAACATTATTAGAAATATTTTGCCCTTTCAATTATCATCTACATTAAATTAGATATTCAATGTAGAATTTACTGACGAAAACATACCACTGGAGCATTCATGATGTCACGTGTTTTTGATATTCCCGCGCAGACAATGTGGTAAAACGTCGCGAAGTGGTGATTCAACCACCGCTACTTCGCACGTCAAATCCTAGGCGAACACTAGCTATAAAAAATAAAAATAAAATGCAACTAAGTCGACAGTATTACCACTAATGGTGCAAGAAATCAGAATTATGTAAACATTTATATATTTTATTTTCAATCGTATATTTGCAACATTTAGAATTATGTTTCCAAATTATTATTATAGTTTTAAAATTGGAGTTAGAAAACGTATTAGAAAAATTCTCAGCCCTGTCTATTTAATTAATAATAAAACGTGATTTTATTTGTATTTTTATTTTCATATCAAAAAATTATTATCGTTTTTACAGAATTATTTCAAGCAATTAATGTCAAAATCCAAAAAATATCGAATAAAAACTATTTGCTGAAGTCAAGTTTTAGTAACATGGACAACTGTTGCAATTTTGACAGGCGATGACAAACACACCTCCCGTATTTTAGATTTTTGTACTATAATTCCACTCTAAAATTGTTATAATCTGTGATTTCAGCTAGAAATATTTCCGAATTTAAGGTTCTCGTTTCTGGTTTAATTGACGAATTGGCAATTGATTTTAAATGTAATGTTGACAACTAAATTATTCGATCGGTAGTTCGCGATTGCCTCAGGACCTAAGCTGGACATACGATCGAACGGTGCAACTGCACAAGGCACAAAGACTTGTGGATTTATGTCTAGCGATGATTAAAACAATCTTGAATGAAAAATTAACAATTTTTGTTTAATTAATAAAAATGTATTAGGATCTGTGTTCCTTGTACAAAATTTAGTGGTGACAAAACTTGTAAGAACAGATGTGACCTTTTAAAACTGAATGAAAATAAAATTACAATGCACAATAATTTAATCGTCTGCTTCGGCTCCATCGCTAGACGTTTCGTCCAATACTTCCTAGCAATCAAAATACAAAATAAATTAATACATTCAATTAATTATGATTAAAATTACCGTGAGCATTTCTTCCAACAGTTCAGCCCGGCGAGCCATGTTTTTTAATTTGACGAGTTCGCTTTTCAGAGTATCAATTATTTCGTGCAACTGTTTAAAAGGAAAAAATTTAAAAAAGTTAATAAAAATTCACTTTACAAGAAATTATTGTTACTTCTTCATTTTCTTTTGCTGTTTCCACTATGGCATGTTGGCGCTTTTCGGCTAATTCCTTCCAATAATTGGGTGAAATAGTTTCTGCAAAAATATAACTTTAACACTTTTATTTTTAAAACAGTAAATGGTATTGGTATGTAAAAACATTAAACTATTTCTTAGTGAATCTATATCCAAAGTTTTTTTGTTAATATAGTTACGTACTGTTACAGCATAGATCATAAATCTGATCATTTGCTTTTTTCGTTTCATCGAGAACTTTTTTATCCTCGTCTTCCATATGTTGAATATTTTCCTTATCCTGTGCTCTTGTTGTCTTCGACTACCAAGAATATTTTAAAAATTAGCTTTATTACATCGTTTTTCGCCTTTTCAATTGTTGTGACAATTCACCGATTGTTCGTATTTTTTGTCTATTGTTTGCATTGTTCGCGTTGCGCGTGACTGATTGTATGAATAAAAGTGGAAATGATAACACATTAAATTGTATATTCGATGTAGAATTAATTGAGAAAAACATACCCCTGGAGCGTTCGTGTTGTGTTGATATTCCCGCGCAGACAGATAATAGGATAAAACGAAATGGTGATTCAATCACACACCACTACACCGCAAGTAAAGAAAAACCGAAACGTAAAAAAAAACCGAAACGAAAAAAAAAAACCGAAACGTTACGACATATATACAGGGTGTTTGTTTTAAAGTGTTCCAGTCGAATTGCAGAAAAACAAACAAAAAATTAAAAAATCTGGTGGGTATCAAGTAGGGGATGAGATTCAAGTAAAATTAAAAATTAAAAATTAAATGCAAATAAAATAAAATAAGTCAAAATCCAAAAATCGAATAAAAACTATTTGCTGGAGAGTCAAGTTTTAGTAACATGGACAAAATTTGTAACTATGTCAGGCATGTGTGTTTGACATTTGTATTTACCAGGTTTTTGATGTTTTGGTACTATAATTCCACTATTAAATTGTTGTTTTGGCTAAAAATATATAAAGTTCTCGGTCGACGTATTAATAAAACGTGCAATTCTTTAGTTAACTCATGTAGATAAAAATGACTGTTTATTTACATTGACAATTTTTCAATACAATTAAGAAATTTTAAAGGATGCGACACACAAGTGATTATACTAACCTTTCTTACAGAAACTTAATAAAAATATAATTTGAAAGTGAAAAAAATTACACTTTAGCTTCCAGTTTAGCTATAACAATATTTAAATCTAATTCTTTTTTTATCTGAACGTAAGTTTCTTTGCAGACAACAAGAAGAACTATCCATTCGGGAACTAATTCTGCAAGTCGTTTAATGTGATCATCAATTTGTGCTGAAAAAAAATTAATTACAATCAATTCAATCTTTATATTTTTACATTTTCATACCGTAAGTTAAACTTGTCGTAAGGCTGTATGCAATTTTAGCTATAACTTTCTCTAGCAACATTGTTCTTTTCTTTTCTATGGTGAAATACCTACACAAAATAAAAAATAAAAATTTTATTATTCGAGTGCACCACTGAAATTCAAATCGGCAAAATAACAATTGCCGATATCTTAAATTCAAACTTGCTAAGCTTACGATCTTATAATCCGGGTTATTTCTGGCAATTTAGCCTGAACAGCTCTTTTCAGACATTCTTCGGGTGGCATTGTTAATAGTGTCTGCAATTTCATGGCTTCCTTCGCTCTTATCTAATTAAAAAAAAAATTAAAACAAATAACTATTTTAAATATCGTCAAAAGCAAATTAACCTTGTCGATCAATGCTTGCGGAATTCCCTTTAACGCCGGATTCGTCGGTAGTTTCTGTTCTGCTGCAGCCACAGTTGGTTCAGAAAATTTTTTGCTCGCATTTTCAAGGACGGCAGCAATCTAATGAAAATAAACTGTTAGTAGTGGTTAACAAATAAATAAAACCTTAACTCAGCCAACCTTTTTTCCAAACAGTCCTCTGGCTTTTTCAAGAACTTCCTTAGCCGTCGTACATTTCGGTATATTAGGTGGTTGTGGCAATTGCGCCAGCGGGACATCAGGTATTTCATCTACCTTAAATTCTTGATGCCAACTGGTCAGTTGATCCTTGTCTACTGTAACTTGGGGATTTATCCTTTGAAGAAATGCCTAAAAAAAAATGTAAAATAATATTTATAGTAAGTTTAATTTACAGTTTCTTTTTTTTGTTTTGTTTACCTGGTGATGGTCTTTAACCATGTCCAAAAGTCGTTCTTGGAATTTATTTTTTCTTTCGATTAATAATGCAGAACCAAGCTTATTTTCTATTGAAAAAAATATAGATTCTTGATTTAACGATTTACTCAATTAATTGTATATAAATTTACCACTTGGAGGCATAGCGGGCGAAATAACTAAGTAGTAGGATCCATTTTCTCCCTGTTCGTGCATAAAACCAGCGCTTTTCTCTTGAACAAAATTATAACTTTCAGGATAAACCGTCATAATTTGCGCTAGTCGTGACAGATCAAAATCTCTAAATAAATAAAAATATATACATTTAAATAAAGTCACAGAATTATAACCACATTTGTGTACCTGTTTGTCATTCGTTGTACAGCTTTCTGAATTTTAGAAAACGTACACATTTCTTTGCGATTGTATAACATGCTAACGGCCCTATCCATCGATACAAACATCGCACTTAAAACCTTGTATTTATATGGCAGCTTTAAAGACTGAACTGAAGGTTTTGATAGATCATAAACTGTCTCAATAAAAGCCGGAACTTTCCTAAAAAAAATAATCAATTAAAAATTAATAATTATGGTGATCAAACAAAACTGCCTGCAGTCGCTACTTACAATTCCACTTTAGTAACTGCAGTTTCTAATTCTACCTAAAAATAAATGAATCAAATGTAATTATTATTATTGTATTAAATAATTTTTAAATAAAAATTTACCAGCGTTTCCTTCTGGGGCAAAAGTGCCAATCTAGACAAGATTTCATCTTTGAAGGCGAGGGAAATGTTTTTGCGGGACAAATTTTTCCTCTCAACTTTGGGTTTCTTTAACACTTGTTTGACTGTGGACGATTCCGCCTTTCGTTTCGGGGTCCGGTTAGTGAAATCATCGCGTTCACAATTTGCCTTCGGTGTAGTGTTATTAGAATCCTGTTGACACTTTGCCTTCGGTGTAATGTTATTAGAATCACGTTGACACTTTGCTTTTGGAGTCTTGAAATTTCTGTCTACTGCAATTCTTTTCTTCACGTTGAAATGATCAGTTAATCGACTTTGGCCTTTAGAAGTCATCTGGAATTTTGTACGAAATAAAATGTAACAGATGAAGATTGTTTTGTCTTTTAGTTGTAGGAACCAGTACCTTGTTGCTTTGTATACCAAGTAGCAAGTGCCTGGTAAGTTTTCCCGCCGTTTAAAAGTGACGATAGCAACACGTGACCTTGCATACGGTAGCACTGTAGCAAAAATCTTGTTTCAAGGAATAGACCGAGACAAAAATATAAGAAACTTGCAAATTGCAATTTTCTATTTATTATTTTATAATCGCGTCAGTGCATTTTGAGTTGCGATGTTATTTTGATCGAATTTTTTAAGTTATCATTTTCTGTCGCCGTCTGGTGCCAAATGGCAAAACATAAATTTTCTTCTTGGAACTCGATTATACTAAATTTCATGCTATAAGCACGGACTCAATGTTGGGTCAATGATATAACTTTTCACCGCGTGCAAAAATCGCTAAGCCATCGACCTCGAAATTAAAAAAGGCGCAAAAACGTCGGCAAAAACAAAATTTTGCGATTTATTAACGTCCGGTTTTAAGTAACCGCGAAATTTAAGTAACCGCAAAATCTCAAAGGCGCAAAATTTTTATAAAAGATTAAAATTAATTAAAACATGAATTAAAAATAAAATTTAAAATGAGCATTTATTGAGATACGAATGATTTGTTTTCGTTAATGGATTGACAACTCTGCAAAAATAACAAAGTCTATGTGAAATCAATAAGCTCATTAGTGAAATAAAAGTTAAAAAGCACGGAAAATAAAATGTATTTTGAATGTACCGGAAAAACAACTGAAGGCTTCAAAAAGTTCAGTTACTAATTTGGTGATATTAATTAAACAAAAGCGTTTCGTTCCAATGCGGATCATTTTCTTTACGGCAAAATATTTGTCGCAAATGATCCAGAAATCGTACAGTACAAACAAGTAATACGGATTCGAAATAGAAGTTTTATTAATAGAGGATTGATGTTTTCACCAAATAAATGCCGCGCATCAATTAGTTACACACGTATCTGTCAATAATTTAGTAGTTTACAAACTTACAATAGTCATCGAATTACTTAATGGTAATAAATACTTGAAACTTTTCTGGTTTGTTTGAAAATTGACGTGTTATCAGATACAAAATTTGTTTCGCTGCTGATTTGCTAAAGTGACGTCTACAAATATGTTGATTTTCTAACGCACAGCTCAATTTAAAAAATATAATTATTTTCACCGTTATTAACAACTGTATAGAGTTCTCTGAAAAATAAAGTTTCTCTCTGGACGCCGGAGTCAAAAAAGCGCAAAGGTAGTTCAAAATGCCCATTTTAGGCACTGAAAAGCATATCTATTATCTAGGTACAAAATACAAAAATAAATCGCTTGGTTTAATCTTGGTTCCATATAGACGCCTGAAAAACGAGGAGTGGAACTAAAAATAAATTAAATGTCCAGGCGTTTATTCGGAGCATACGGTACCAGTACCAGTGTCAGTACTGAGTCTAGATGAAAAAACTCTAAACATGCGTTGTTTTTAAACTGTCCATATTATTTGATGTTGGTCATTTCATTCTAGCACGTGACAGATAGACAAGTGACATTTGCACAAAACATCATTGCCAGGTTTTAAATTGTAATGTTTTAGATTTGTAGTTATCGGTAAAAATAAACGGTGTTTCAGATGTGTAACTATGTTTTTAAAATATTCATTTTATTTATTAGTAACCAAATTATTTTAGCCAAAGTGTATATATAAGCGTAACAGGTGCTTAAAATAATCTACGAAAAATAAACAATTTTGTTTAATTAATAAAAGTTTATTCAAAATCCGGGAGTGAACTTTTAAAACTCAATGAAAATAATAATAACACTATAAAATAATTTAATCTTCTGCTTCGGCTTCATCAGTGCACCTTTCTTCCAATATTACCTAGCAATCAAAATACAAAATAAATAAAATGATATTGCAATTAATTACACAATTTAAATTACCATGAGTAATTTTTCCAACGCTACAGCCCGTTCGTACATGGGTTTCAATCGGATGTATTCGGCATTGAGAAGTTCAAACATTTCATGCAACTGTATTAAAAAAATTAATTTAAGATAAATAAATATTCGGATCATAAGATATAATTAATTCTTACCTTTTCATTTTCTTTTCCTACTTCCACTAAGGCAAGTCGTCGTGTTTCGGCTAATTCCTCCCAATAAATGGGCGGAATAGTTTCTGTAAAAAATAATTATTTCAGTTTATAATTTACAACGCTATTGATATTTCCCAACAAAAAGATTTTGTTGGTAATTTGAAATGAATTTTAATCGTTGTTTTGTGTTACACAAGGATATTAAACTGTTACTGTGTAAATTTAGTTCAAAGTTTTTTTTAATATTGTAATTACTTACCATTAAGCATTAAATCGCAAGCCTCGTCATTTACTTTCTTCGTTTTATGTATAATTTTTTTTTTTTTATCTCCCATACGTTGAATATTTTCCTTATCCTGCACTCTCGTTGCCTTCGCCTACCAAGAATATATAAATAACGTCATTAGCATTGTGGTATAATTTTTTTCGTTTCCAATTGTCATGCCAATTTACCGATTGTTCGCGTTTTTTTTCCTTTCCGACTAAATGTTTACGATTTTGAGCAGTGTTTATTGTTTGGATTGTTTGCATTGCGCGTGACTTATTCTATTAATAAAAGGAAAAAAAGATAACACATTAAACTTTTATTCCATGTAGAATCAACTGAGAAAAACATACCACTGGGGCATTCATGTTGTCGTGTACGCGCGGTGTCGTGTCCTGTTGATATTCCCGCGTAGACAAATAGTGAGGTGTAACTAAATGGTGATCCAACCACCGCTACTTCGAAACTAAAGGAAGACCGAAGCGTCAAGACCTAGACGAACACTAACTTTAAAAAAATATACCGTAACATAAAATGCAATTAAGTCGGCAGCATTATTACCCAACGGTAAAAGAAATCAGAATTATTTTTGTATTTAAATTTGAATTCTATTGGCAACATTTAGAATTAATTTTAGCAAATTATTATTAGAATCTTAAAATTGTAGTTAGAAAACGTATTAGAAAACTCTATAAAATAAATGGAAAAATTGCAGCCTTGTGTATTTAATTAACAATAAAACGTAAAAGCTCATATTATTCTGTTTATTTTTGTCTTCAAATTAATCATCGCTTACTTTTTAAGTTTTCTTATTCTAGTTTAGTTCTTACTGATATATGATGATAAATAAAACCAGGTTTTAGAAATGCTCAAACACCCGATTAAACTCGCCAGGAAGTATTATCACAAATTGGCTGGAAAAGGAAGCACTATCGTTTTTTCGGGATGGAAACTACTAATTCGCCATTAATCTTTTCGTCTGCAATAAATTATAATTCATGGCAGAAAGGAAGTATAGATTTTAGTGAGGATCCGGATTTATTTATGAAAGAGAACAATCTGGGTGAAGACATCTGCGTCCAGCAATTATTTCAGGTATAAAGCCGTGACTCGTTAATAATGTTGAGGTATTGCTCAGTGTCACGTGTTTTTGTTATTGCAGCAATTATTAAATAAAGACCTTCCAGAAAAAGGAAAAATACGTTTACTTGGAATTTTACAAGATCAGATTGATTTCGTTATTGACAACAGGGAAAAGTATATATTTTTTAAAATAATCTAAGGATTAATATTAATTATACTCGTAATGATATTTTTATTTTTATTTTAGTGTCAAGAAATTATTGGAGTTGTTGCAGAATTATTACAAACAATTAATGTCAAAATCCAAAAGATCGAATAAAAACTATTTGCTAGAGAGTCAAGTTTTAGTAACATGGACAACAGTTACAATTTTAACAGCCGATGACGTATGTCTTCATAGTGTTTTAGGTGTTTTGGTACTTTAATTCCTCTTTGAAATTATTGTTTCAGTTAGAAACTTTTCCGGAATTAAAGTCCTCGTTTGTAGCATTATTTGACGAATTGACACAACTGATTTTAAATATAAATAATGTTGACAACTGTGTTATTCGATCGGTAGTTTGCGATTGTCTTATTGAATTAGAATTGGCATTTCCTGTATGTAATTTCACATTTTTGAACGTTTAGCCCAAATTCATGTAATTATTTTTAGCGATTACTATCGTCAATACTGGAAACACTAAAAGATGTCTACAGTCAAGAAGTCACATTTGTTCATTATAAATATGCTTTGTTGTTATCCATAGCAGCGAAACATGAATATACTACGAAAAAAGATCCTTTTAGTGTGTAAGATTTAAATTTAAATTAATTTTTTCTAGTTTTTTAATGTTAAATTTATAATTGTATAGGTCTCAAAAAATAATTGCCGATGTGATATCTTCACAGAACAGTGCTCAAGTATGTCATTCTTTAAAATTTTCATCTTATGACTAATAATTACATTTGATATAACATATAGACACTGTTACGGAGTCCTTCAATAAGTATTCTACAAGAAAAGCAACTGCTGTCATTGCTAATGGAGCATTTAACGTTTTTGAACAATCATCTGGGATCACTTGTGGTTCGAAATGTAGCTGACATCATTTTTGCTACTAAATCTACAACGCCATCAGTAAGAGATATATTGAAAAAAAGAGATCAACATGCTTTATCTTATTTGTATTTTCAGATTCTTAAGAGTTTTGTTTTGCAGTATAAGAAAACATTCGATATTAATTTACTGCACTTAATTTGTCAACTAGAGGTTTGTTATAGTTTGTAATGTATAAAGACGGTGATGTTTAAACTAGTAATTTTTTTATTAGATGACTTTTAGAGACGAATTATTTACGGCAGAAATAGAACAACAACTTTTAATTCATATTTTTCATTTGGCACACGTTCCACTTTTACCATCAGCTCAAAGATTACTTTACTTAGATTGGTTGCAACATTACGCACAACGCCAAGTGAGTTTTAACTTGGTTTTAATGCATTTTTAAAGCATTTTTAAATTTATTGTCATTAAATGTTTGGTTTAGGACGATAACATTACGAGCAAAATGAAATTAGATTATGGTTTTGCGCTCAAATTTTGCCCAACTATTTTTGATGGCTGGGAAACTTCAATGAAGAAATTCGTTATCACGTCGACTTTGTTCGGTCAGAATGAAAACCCAGGTTAGTATTTAAAATATATCATTTACATAAAATAATATTACCGTACTATTATTTAATACTGTTGTTGTTTCAGATATCAACGCCCAAACTTTATGGGAATTTATCACTTGCGCTTATGATGTTTACAGTACTTCTATGTGTAGAAGAGCAGCAGTATCTCTTTTTAGATATTTAATAATTTTTTTCAAGAATTTTGGAAAACATTTTCATGCAGATGTTATTGAGTAAAGTTTATTTTTGCAGAATTAATACAGTTTTGAAAAACAGTGATATTTTATTTTAGGTTTGTTACTGATTTTTTCAAAGACCACTCATCTTTTGTACATAATATAGTAAATTTTATGAATAGCGTTGCTAAGGAGTGTTTGGATGGGTAATTAATTGCGTGAAATCTGAAAGATTTGTTGATTAAGTTGAAATTTTCAAGTTATAGGGACTTTATTGAGTCCGTCTGGCACTCGCTTGTTCAATTTATATTACAAACAGTGGAAACGCTTAATTTTGACACTTTGCCATACTATTTTATCGTGTTGAACGAAGTAGCTAAGAACTCTTCCTATAAACATTCTGTTCAAGTAAGCAACAATTTTTGTGTGATTTTAATTTGATTAATTATGTCTTTAACAGGTTGTGAATTTTCTCCATTCCCTCTTGCCAACGGATATTTGTGAATCTGGCTCTTGGATTTTAGGGAATGAAATTGTTCGTATTTGCCATTCTCTACTGCATCATAGAGATTGCAACAATATTTTTACGGGTAATTAATTAATTAATATACGAAAATGTATATTTTTATTTCGTATTATTTATTTTTGCAATGCAGATTTAGGTGATGTTTTATACGTTTTGTTTACAAAGTATAATGATGTTGATGTGCGCGATAACGCTCGTTTTCTCTACATGATCTTGATGTCGCTTTCTACACAAAGAGTTAATTATAACTTATTGGAAAAGCAAGTTATTTTACAATTTTATTACTTATCTGTTGCTATTTAGATTCAAAATATGTTTAATTACGAAATTTGTTCAACTTATCAACCGCATGGTAATACCGCCACAACACTAGACTCAGGTTGCTTAATTATTTGCTAAATTTAATGTTTTTGGTCAACTTTAATTTCTCCTTTAGAAGCCGGGAGTTTTGGTTTGACAGATAGAATTGTTGCGTTGAAGGGGTCACCAATTGAATTGATAAAGTGAGTAAATTAATTTTTTTTTTTATTTATTCGTTTTTAAAAATAATAATTTTTGAATTATTTGCAGGTTAGATGAAAAAAAAGGAGACGAAGTCGAGGGGGAAGTTGAAACATCCAGTGAAATTCCCAACTGTATAAAACATTATTTTTTTTTTAAGTTTAATACAAAAAATTAATGATTTTTGGTGAATTAATTAGACGTATTGAAGCTCTATCGTCTTCACCTCGGCAAAGAAGAATGTAGAAAACATATATTAATTTCATGCAGATTGCAATATGTAAGTTATTAGAACTTTAATATTTAATACAAGAAATATTTAACGTAAAAAATATGTACATACCTATATATATTTTATAGAGAAAGGAAAATTACGAAAACTTTCAAAAACTTTTTTGCATCGACATTCAGTTTGAGCATTCGGAATTCATTAAGCACATAAAAAGTAAATAATAATTTTTCTGTAGAATTGAACATTTCTTCAAACAGTTTTGTCAATATTTTCAGGCATTACAGTTCCAGTTTTGGATCAATCTCAACACGAAAATGTCGTAATTGAAATGAGTCCCACGGAATGCAAACCCATTGCTTTAAATGCGAGGTAGATGTTTTAAACCAATCATCAACATAAATAATATTCTTTAAAAAAATATATTTCAGTGCTACTTTCAACACTCCGAATTGTGCAACATTTGTATGCAATTTATTTCCCATTTCTATTAACTTTGAAGACTTCTTTCTGCCTTTACCGATTCCTCTCCAATATTTACCATGTAAACGTGAATGGAAGCATCGTGCATTTGATGAATTATGGTCATCGTTCAGTAAAAGTTCAGAACAGAGGTAAATAAATGAGTGTTTACTCGTTAACATGTGTTGAGAATTGATCAAACATTTCAGTTCGCCCGAATCCGACTGCCAGGAATCCGTACATTTAATTAAGATGGAAAAGAATACTTTTCTCTCCTTGTTGCGGCGAAAGCTAGCTAACTTTTTAATCGATGAAGGTAAGGGTTTAAGAATTTCTCTGAAATTGTCATAGACATTTAGTCAAACTAATGACATTGTTTTAATATAAAATAGGTGATGAAAATACTAGTCGAAAAGTTGGAATATTTTTACCACCAAGTAACCACATGTTACTTAAATTTGAAATTTTCGAAGAGAAAACTATCACTCGAATTGTTGTTGATCATTGGAAAATTCTTCCACATCTGAATGAGTTTTTACTTTCTTTAGAACATGCTGAGAAGTTTTGAATTGCTTAATACTGACCCCTGGCGGTACAAACGAGTAAACTTAACATTGCGAGCCAACAACTTGTAGTCAAAATTCGTTCATTTATTAGATTTGAACTGTTCTAAAGTGTTGTGAAATATACGTTATTTTTTCATTTTTTGTTTTAAAGTTTAATTAAAGAAAAAAAATGCGATAAATCAAAAGCCAATCAGGAACTTCTTTAGTAGGCACAGATGGGAAGTAAACCCAATTTGCTAGTCAAATTTCATTGGTTGATCGGAACAACCAATCAATCATTGATGCAAATAACTTAAATTTATATATTTATAAGAGAAATTGTGTAAACCAAAGTTTAGATTGAAAAATATAAATACAAATTTTGTTTAAAAAAAATGTCACAAACCATTTATTGATTTTATTTCGCATATTTCTTTAACCCAACAAATAATTATTCAATGTGAGCCAACAAATTATGGTAATCAGACTATTTGCACAAGTTCCAATCCCACACAAACTAATTAAACGTGGCGTCCCCGCAGAGACTGAGTCGTCAAACTGGACACACACACTATCCAAGTATCCACCCACTTCTCTTCATTTGTAATCAGTTTGGGTGGAGAATAGTGTCTATTTAATCAACAAACCGTTATTTCCATATTGATGAAACAACAAAAAATACGCAATTTTCCCATCAAAGTATATCTTTTGCTAAAAAAAAAATGTGCTAAGAATGTTTTAGTTGTCCCGCCAAGCATTGCGTGGAGTGTGGGAGGGGCAGACTTGAGGCGGGATAGATATCCCGTCGAGGCTCCTCGCGCGTCTTGCGGCTTTAAATAAAGACTTAGTGACTATCTCCATCCATCAACGAGTGAAGCTCTTTTTCACACTCGTAATGGGCGAAGCCGTATTGACCACAATAGATTCGGTTGAGCATGAGATGGGTTGCCGCGGCCCGAGGCTGCTTCTTCCTCACGCCCCCTTCGACTCGAACCTCGGCCTATGAGCATCGCGTATCGGGACAGTGCGAACTGGGAGAGAACGCAACTTGCCCAGCTTACGCACAAACGATGGCTGTCCCGCACGAGGATGAACGGAAACCACGACTGTTCCGACCGTGGATTCTTTATCAAAACGGCTATGCGCCCGAGCAATTGAGCTCGGCAGCCGCTCTGCACTCGTGCCCGACTTCGGTCACTGATTTTCGACTTTCCGACGGTGTCTCGTCGATTGCAACATCGACGGCACATCATCATCATCATCATCAAGTGGATGTGATGTCCACCTCGCAATCGATGCCGTCCGCTTCTGGAATCAACTCTTTTCCCATGACAAAAACACGCAAGCAAAGACCGAAGAAGTTTCGATGCCCTCATTGTCACGTGTCTTTTAGCAATAACGGACAACTTAAGGGCCATGTGCGCATACATACAGGTGAGAGAGAGAGAAAAAAGAGAGAGACGGTTCTTTATTCACATTTCGTTCTCGAGTGTTTCCTCCATTGAGTGTTCACTTCATTGGTTCAAGTGTGAAGCAATGGTCACACAAGTCTGCGGGAGACTTCTTTGACTGAGTGAACAAAGGGGTCTATGAAAGGGAGAAAATTCTTTCCATTTATTTTACTAGGCTTTTAGTAGGATCAGGTTGAAAAGTCACTTTTGTGCTTTGTTATCGGTGGAAAATGCAGTTAGGAAAGTTTCTAAAAGAGCACGATTCGGTTTGCTTTTATAAGTTGAAACATTTTATTATCGAGTGACCGTCACTTCATTATAGTATATTAGTATATTTAGTATTTTAAATTGAAGACATTTTAATTCTACTTTAGTATATATTTCTAAATTTAAAAAAATTTAATTTGTATTTCACAGGCGAACGTCCATTTAAGTGCGATCACAGCCAGTGCGGCAAAACTTTTACACGCAATGAAGAATTGACGCGCCACAAACGAATTCACTCGGGTCTTCGCCCGTACCCGTGCCAAGTTTGTGGCAAACGGTTTGGACGGAAAGATCATCTAAAAAAACACGTAAAAACTCACCAAAGACCACCACAAATCATGGCTCCGGCCGCTTTACTTCCACCGGGACTCGCGCTTTATTCTTATTATTTGAGTACAAGTAGAGACAATTCAACTCTTTTGCCGCATGACCTTATTCAGCCGCAACATCTCATATCGTGGTAGGAAACATGAAAAAAAATGTGATTATATTTGTAAATACTTTTATATAAACTTATTCATTACATTATCTACAAAAGTGATTATTTTTTCTGCTGAAATTTCTTTGACCAAATAAAGGCTCAAGTTTTTGCACAAAATTATCAAGTTTACGTAGAAATTTATGCTTTTAAAAACATATCAAATCAAGAATTATTTTCGATTAAAGAGAAGAAAGTCACCAAAAGCTTTGTTTAATTGTACACGCGTAAAATAATAAATGAAATTGCTTTGACTTTGTGCGCTTTCAAAAACACATCAAATCAAGAATAATTTTCTATCAAACTGAAATTGTTAAATATAATAAATAACGTAATAAATAACAATTAAAATGAGCAAGATTTCGTAGTATACAAGAAGAGTTGCTTACATTTGATCGGAAAATCAATTTCTTTATGCGAATCAAGTTGAGAGCGGCAATAAGAAAGGAGTCAATTTCGTATAACATAAATGTACATTTTTTTTATTTACAACATAACAAAATTGATCAATTAATTTTAAAACTATTTAACTATTACAACGGATGTTTAACTGATTGAACAAAGTTGAAATCACTATTTAAAAAATATATTACACAAACAAACAACAAATTCTTTATATTACGAGATTACGGCCAAGGGTTAAATCTCAGATTGCAGTATAGTAACGTCACAATAGATTAACAGGCACAACATTTGGAGTTTGGATTTCATTTCTCCTCTTTCCACACAGTTAAACATTTTCATTCCCATCCCCGATCAGGTTCGCGTTTCAAAAGCATCCCGTGGGGCTATTCATCACTAATCAACACAAGTAGACTGCACTTTTCTTTAACCTTCTTTCCTGAACTGCGATCAAAATTTTAATAAAATAAAAATAACTATGAATATTTAGATACAACAACACCGAGCAGTGTTTACTTACTAATTTTCTCAGCGTCACAAATTTCCCATTCTCTACAACACAGCTGGGCTTATTGTCACCTTCATTGAAAATTAGTCAAGCATAAGTTGATATTTTATCGCCCTCGTCCTCCTAACTTTTCCCTAGTGTCTGTGGTTTAGCCAATGCGCAAGCTGGATTTACACTCTTTGTCCACCCAATCACACATAAAAATAGCTCTATTTTCGTGTTTAATTTAGCAAAACTAGGAAACCGCGACATCATGCATTTTAAATGTCGATATAAAACAAACTTTGCAAAGTTGCGTGGATTTTTAACTAAAACTTGTTGTATAAATTGTAGCGTAGTTTAGATTTATTTTCTATAGTCATGTTTGTATGAGAGTTTTGCCGTTAATCTTAATCGTATATACTTTTGTTAAGTTCCAAGTGCGCCCTACGGTAGCAGGCCCCTTAGCGCGCCTTCTGCCCATGAGGGCGCGGAGTCGCTCATCGCCCTCGTGACGAAGGGGAGGGAGAAACCGCAACGCCAATGAGCTCCATTCTGCTCCTTCGGCGTCCGCCCACGCGCTCCGCCTTCCCAGTGCTGCCGACCAATTGTCAAACACCCTGAATCTGATGCGAACGCAATCCCGCCCGACTCCCAGCCTCAGACACATTAAGATCACGTATAAAGGAAAAGGGTTTGGCACTCGTTTTTTGCTCATTCACTTTTGTACATCGGCCTCTTCTTTGCCTTTAATCACGCCACCAATTGGAGGTAGTTGACGTCATAAGAAATGGGCAGAGAACTAGAGAGGTAACCTTCACACAGTCAAATTTATTTGCAACGAAACAAAGCAACAAAACTCCGCCTTAGGTGCAGCTTCTCGGCTTCACATAATAAATGTGCAGTGAAGCGCGCAATAACAAAACCTCCAATTTTACCTTAAAAATTAAAAAAGAAAAAAAAAATATTTGTACTGAATTTATTTCTTCACACTCGTGGAAATTTGTTGTCACCTTTGGCAAGATAAGATTGAACAAGATTTTTCCGCGAGACAAGTTGAGCAAAGGGTAATTTAGGCGCGCGCCTGGTCGGGTATCGCATCTCTAGTTTCCACCTGGCTGTTGTTGGCACCCTGGGTTTTCCGTAACAGTAGATGCACCTTCCTCCCTCCTTCTCATTCTTCCTCGCGTCTTGCAATGGTTCTCGTAGTGGGTCCCTGTAGTGTCCGCTAATGCTTTTGAGGGGTCGCGCGCCCACTCGAGTGTTGAAGTGGCCTTCGAGTGGTTTGGAGCTCTTTTGAGAACTGAAGGTTGCTTGCAGAAATTTTTCTCGGATGCCGTCCGACCCCCATTTGTCCCCTGAGCCTAAGTCATTTGTCACCGCCCTGGCTTGAATAGGCTTTGTGAGGCGGTGACAGGCTGGGGAACGCGAGCCACCGCGCGGCCAGCCGTGCAACGTGAAAGAGAGTAGAGCTGGAGAAAAGGGCCGCGGTCGAATTAGGGGGAAAGCAAGAGGGAGGGAGAGCCACTTAAATGGCTCTCATGTTATTTAAGAAATGGCCCATGTTTGTGTGGGGAAGTTGAGATACTTTTTTTCTTTTTCTTTTTTTTTTACTTGCTAAGTTGTGTAAATTCTTAAAATCCTGTTTCGATTTTTTTTGCCAGACTTTTTTTTATTTTTTTTATTAATCCTAACCTGTTTGATGTAACTGAGTTTTGTGTAACATTTTAGTAACTGAAATTGTTAAAGTGTGTACGAAATTAATGTAGAGTTATCGGCATCACTGCGAAATCAAAAATGTCACGCAGACTCTCGGTTGTGGTTGCAGACGAGAATTTATTTAGTTTGGTTGAGTTAATGTTGTCGTAAAGTAAGATTAAGTGTTTGAATTAAGTGTTCGCTTTACACGGTTGTCAAAAATGAATTTCTTGTTGCTTCACCCTACGGCCCAGATGGAGTGAGGAACAAAATGCTCGCACTCCATGTCGGCCGTCACGGCGTTTTGGAGGCGCCAATTTCAAGAGGGGACGCATTGACGGATGACTCCACCCTCCTCTCGAAATTTCCGAACTTGCCGAGCAGAAGGGAAACAGAAGGTATACGACTTCAAAGTTCACCGACAAACCGCCGACAAAAATGGGTGGACATTTAACTCAAGTGTCCACAGGTCAACTTGTCATGTTGGTAAGCAAAGAGTTTTAAGCTCAATTTATTTTATCCCTCAATTTCTAAATACAAGTGCAAGTACGTGGGCTATTTCTCATAAACACTTGATAACAAATTTCTTTATAACCATTTTCATTAGAGAAAACAATAGAAAATAACTTCTGCAGTCGTATGGTATCTTTGAAGGTGTTCAGTTAACTGCCATTGGAAATAAAATTTGGATTTTATTATAACGAGATTCTACCTTCCAACAAATCTGTGATAGTTCTCGAGTACAATTAATCCAAACAATTCATTTCTTCTTATTTAGCCTTGGCATATTTTTGGTGATTGAGAAAGATTTTTCATACTCGTAACATTTATAGACACTGATAAGTTTGCAAAACTCGGTTTGCAAGAAAGTGCTTTACACTTTTTTTTTTAGAATACTGGCCAAAACACGTTTTATCATACCTTTATATTTATTTGTAAGTGTCAAAACCATGATGCCAAAAACGAGTGAAATATGTTTTCAAAGAAATGCGTTTAGTTATAAAAATAAGTATAGCAGAATTCGAAGAGTCATTGAAACGAACTTTTAGACACATCTAAACTTATTTACATAAGTTTCAGTGACTTTTCGATATAAAATACAAGTTTTACGCACGTGTGAACGTATTTCAAACTCAGTTGCTGATTATAAAATATTTCTCCACCTCGATAAATTTGCGTTATGGTAAATCCTCCAAAGCACAGCTTTACCGTTTACTGTCTTCCACATATAATTCCATAATGTAAAATGAGTAATTCAGAAAACCAATCCAAATTCATTTCAATTACGATATCATAATCCTATCCGATAAAATTCAAGATATCGGTATTGTATAATAACCAGCACATTTTGGAATGTCGTTTTCTCTCACAGAATACCACAGTTTCAGTTTGAAAACACAAACTCTTTTAATTAAATTTGCAAAGAAAAAAAACCTTCCGTTGATCAAATTATACCGCTTTTATTGATTTTATTTTAGTTTTTGGCGACACCCACTGAAGCAATCAGCGGAGGACGATCTCGCGGTTGTCATGCGACTCCCTGCTGGGTCAGTGCGTTATCCCCCTGGCCACCCGCCATTGTGTGATGCGTTAGATGGGTGGCGCATCCTATTTAGCGTTGAGACAGGGACCATCCTCCCTTGAATGCTTCGGGGGTGGGCTCCTATGTCACGCACCATTATCCCAACGGATAAGCAAAAGGAGAGAAAGTGATAATAAATTCAAAAGGTTGACTCGCGTCCCTCGGAAATTGGTTTCGAGGGGTAAAAATTTCATTTGTCATCTAAGCAACCAAAGTAAAATCCGAGGCACCCAAGTAATCTTTATGGAAACATTTCCGTTATTTATCGACTCATTTTAGAAACAAATCTTATTTCTTAAGAAAAATAAAATTCGTTCGACGACAAAAAAATTATGAATATCAAAAAATAGATTTTAAACTTAATTTCGACTACGATTTAAATGCCTCTACAACTTTCTTAATTTTTTTCGTCATCAGAATTCTTTTTTTCCTCCACTTTAAAAGCACTTGCAGCATCTCGAGTAACTGCCATCTCCATAAAATATTCTAGAGGGCCCATGAAAGATAAGAAAAAATAAAGTCCAGCCCAAGACCGCATGGGCATCGAGGTTATATCGCCATTACTACTGACCGCTCAGATCTTCGAGGTTGTTTGCACCAGACCGTCCATCGGTCATCGCCATGATTGCACCCGTGGCTAAAGAAGTGTGGGTGCTTGTAGCGACCATTCACGTTGCTTGTTCTTGGAAAACTCCCCGTCTTGTCCACGTTGCGTCTACTTTCGAGATTTGCCTTGCCCTTGTTCCGTTAATCCGTGGACCACTTCCGGAACTGGCAGCTCCGGTTATAACCTGACTTTTTTGTAGGTGTGATTGTATTTTGGATAAGTAATTTTGTGAAGACGCCCACGACTGTTTCAATACCAAACTCAAAGAGTGATTTCTCACGACAGAACATCCGTAACGTCATGAGCATGGACTCGACCATGTATGGCTGCACCAATAGCAAAAACTTCGTCTGAATTTATCACCTTGCTAGGAAGTTGTTCAAAACTGTCGTGAGTAGTTTGCTGAATCTAAATATAATCCAAGAAAATATTTTTTCTTTTATTAATTTCCTGCTCAATTTTGGCATTCTCGTCATACCACCAACTAATCACGTATTGGAAGTGGTTCCAAAGTTACTGCCAAACACGCTCCCAAGATTGTGACGCAACAACTGCATTACAAATGTAATTAATATATCTTTTACAGTTCAATATAATTTGTTTCCCATCAGAAAAATAAACATGAAAATAAAGATTTTTTATGATTTTGATAATAACTGATTTCTTTATTTCCATGTCTAAATTTAAAAACTATATAGTCAATACAATTTCCCTAGAAATAAAAAATCACGCAGCTTTAACTACACCAACACTTGCCGGTCTTATCGTGTGACTGTGCAACGTATAACGTATTTTCGACACCACAGCCACCGTGCCCGGATCCTTACCTTCGAACAACATTTCGTGTAAATTTGGATCGAATATTTCTACCGGATTGATCTGATTGAGACCTTGCAGACGAAACACTTATCGCAACTCGCTTTCTGTCATTCGAAGACAATCGTAAATTGTCTTCAAATGTTGATTATTATTATTCAGTACGGAAGCAGAAACGTTTTCTCTAGATTTGGTCAGTACGTCGGGCTACTGTAAGTAGATCCTTGCAAACTCCTTGAATGCCGAATACTTTAGCATCGTCTATTTGCCGCCGCATTCCTTGGCGCACATTTTCAATCTCGGCAAGAGCTTGTTTATACTTGTTCTAAAATTATTTTAAATTATTTCTGTTTTCAATTAATATTATTTTTTTTTAATATTTAAAAATAATAATAATACTTGAATAGGTTTAATTTTTCAAATAATTCCTTGTGTTTGACTTCTAATTCTTGAATTAATGGAGTATGAGCTTCTGATTCGGTATTGGCTCCTGCTCCAGCTGATGAGTTTCATGACTTTGGTGCCTTGGTTCAAGTAAACAAATTGCATCAGTGTTTAGTATTTATTTTATTTTATTTTTAGTTATAATCTTTTGAATAACTTAACTATATCATTGGTATATGTTGTGTGATAAACCAACCTTGTTGTGTTTCGTAAAAGATATTTTGTGAAATGAATTGGGACGTATTCCTGCAGCTTTAATCCGACGCAAACGCGTGCCGCATGGGTTCGGATCGATTGATTATGCCAGTCTTTAATAATAATAATGTGTTGAATGGAAAACAAAAAGGAAATTATCATTTAGAAATTTATTATTGAGATCTAACTAAGAGTTTAACATTAGGAAGTGTTCTGGGACTAACAAACATGTGCTGGACGATCGTGCCTGCATGTAAATGTAGTGCTATAGATGTTGAAAATGGTTGAAAACGCTGTCCGAATACAACAAATAAATCCAATAGCAGAAAATTGGTTTCGAGGAATAAAAATTTCATTTGTCATTTGAGTAACGAAAGTGAAATCGGAGGCACAATGCATCTATCTGGTATCATTTCCTTTATTTATCGACTCATTTTTGAAACATTTTATTTCTTAAAAAAAAAAAAAAATCCGCCGTAAAACTAAAAAAAAAAGGGAATGAGGAAATAAGATTTGAAATTTTCATTTCGGCTACGATTTAAATATCAAGATAATTTTGTTAATTCTTTTCTTCCTTCTTTTCGTTATCGGGATCCTTCTTTTCCTCCTCTTTGGGGGCACTAGCAGCATCTCGATCAGCTGCCATCTACAGAAAATAATTAATTTTTGTATTTTATTAATAAAAACAAAAAAAAAATCATTTAACAATAAAAGTTACCTTTTTGTAGGCCATTTCAAACAATTTCAAGGATTGTTGCTGTAATTCGCCCACTGTTTTCCGTATGTTTTCAGCGTTTTCCGTCTCCCGTTTAGCTAACATATCTCGCACACGTGCAATCTGTTCCTTCAACTTGTCGACCTAAAAAGAGAATTCCAATTAAAGATAATTATCTGCACCATTGATTGACGGCACATACTTCTTCCGTAGGTAATTGTGCTTTATATTCTTCGATTTTGGATTCCGTGCTGTGCAAAACTCCTTCAGCTTGATTGACTGCTTCCGTAACTTCCTATATAATCAAATAAATAAAAATTAAGCTCTTGACATATTTTAAAAACAAAATTATTACCCGTTTCTTCTTATCTTCTTCGGCAAACTTCTCGGCATTTTTAATCATGTTTTCAATCTCGTCTTTACTTAATCCACCAGATGATTGGATTTGAACTAAAATATTTGAATTTTACATTAAATTTCACGATTTATTATTTCGTCCATCCAATCAACATACTTGTTTGTTCTTTTCCTGTTCCTTTATCTCTCGCGGACACGTGAACGATACCATCGGCATCGATATCGAAAGCTACTTCAATTTGTGGTACACCACGAGGCGCTGGCGGCAAACCGATCTAAATAATAAAAATAAAAATTACAATATTATCAAAGCTTTAAAAAATCAAACCCACCAATTGGAATTGACCTAAGATTTTATTATTGGCAGCCATTTCACGTTCTCCTTGATAAACTTTAATCTCGACCTGAGTTTGGCCATCTGCAGCCGTAGAAAAAGTCTTCAAATAAAAAAAGTCATTTAAATATAATCCAATTTCAATAAAATCAATTCAATTGTAATAGTCACCTGGCTCTTTCTTGTAGGAATGGTTGTATTTCTGTTAATTAATTTCGTGAAGACACCTCCGAGTGTTTCAATGCCCAAACTCAAAGGAGTGACATCCAACAACAAAACGTCAGTAACGTCGCCAGAAAGGACACCACCTTGGATAGCTGCCCCAATGGCTACAGCTTCATCAGGATTCACGGCGTTGCTAGGATGTCGTCCAAAAATGTCCTGAACTGTTTGTTGAACCTAAACAATCCAGAATAAATTACAAATCGTTGTTTCTTTCATTGTTTTGTTTTAACTGCTCACTTTTGGCATTCTCGTCATCCCACCAACTAATATAACTTCTTTTATGTCGGTTTTAGACACTTCAGCATCTTGCATGGCCTTTACACATGGATTTATCGTTCTCTTTATTAATTCCTGAACAATACTCTCAAATTTGGCTCTTGTCATTTTGAAGCTCATATGTTTCGGGCCACTCGCATCGACTGTGACGTATGGCAGATTAATATCTGTCTCTGTTAAAGTTGATAAATCGCATTTTGCTCGTTCCGCTGCCTCCCTAACTCTCTGCATCGCGATTGGATCTTTCTTCAGATCGACTGCTTGCTATTTAGTATAATAAATTTAAATTAATAAAACTATAACGAGAAATCAAATTTAAAAAAGTACTTGGCGTTTAAACTCTGTAACAAGGTGGTTAAGCAATGCGTTATCAAAATCTTCGCCTCCTAAAAGTGTATCGCCATTTGTTGACTTTACTTCAAATACGCCCTTCTGAATCTCCAATATCGAAATATCAAAAGTTCCTCCTCCCAAATCGTATACTGCAATTCTATATATAAAAATAAATAAATAAATAAAGTCGTTATAGGTTCATTTGTTTTTATTAATCAAAACTTACACTTTATCATCTGATTTGTCCAATCCATAAGCAAGAGCTGCTGCAGTCGGTTCGTTAATTACCCTTAAAACATTTAAGCCGGCAATCTGACCGGCATCTTTGGTAGCCTTAAAACAAAATAAAAATTAAATCAATAAAAAGATATTTACAAATTGAAAAATATAATTTGCTTTATGTGCAATGCTCAGTAAAATTCGTCAGCAAATTTTCATCAGAGTCGAAAAATAACATTTTAAACATCATAGCTATTCCACATAAAAAAGATAAAGACAAATTAGATAATTTACCTGTCGCTGAGAGTCGTTAAAGTAAGCTGGTACAGTAATGACGGCATTTTTTACACTACTTCCTAGATATCTTTCTACAAACAATAATTAAAAACATTTTAATGAGTTTCGTTGAGAATTTTCGCTGCCATCTTACCAGCACTCTCCTTCATTTTCATTAACACGAAAGCCCCAATTTGACTCGGAGAATACATCTTTCCGTGCGATTCCACCCAAGCATCACCATTTGATGCTTTGACTATCTTGAATGGCACGTTACTTCTGCAAAGAACAATAGAGTTTTAAAAGATAAACCACGGTTGGCTACAACATCAAAACCTTACATGTCTTTTTTCACTTCAGCATCATCAAACCGGCGGCCAATGAGTCTCTTCGTGGCTTCAAAAGTATTTTGCGAATTTCCCACAGCTTGGCGTTTGGCTGTAATTCCAACGTATCGTCCTCCCTCCGCCGTAAATGCTACTACCGATGGTGTGGTTCGAGAACCCTCAGCATTGTCGATCACTTTTGGTGTTTTTCCTTCCATGATGGCTACGCACGAATTAGTAGTGCCCAAATCGATGCCAATAACAGCACCGCGTACAGATTCCGACCTAAACACATTATCATTCATCACACTCAGATTTTAAAATTTTATTTTAATTGATAAATATTACTTGTGCCGTCTGTTCAGCCGATTTGATGCATTAACGCTAACGCATGGCGTCTACAATACAAATAGAGATTGTAAATTGAGTAATTCCAGTTCAACAATGGGTGTTGCGGCCATGCATTTAGGCCTAAAATATTTACCGATTGGAAAAAGTAAGAGAAATTTCGTTTTAGAATTGCGTCCGAAAGGATAGTGGATTTTTGGAGCCGAAGGCAGGAAAGTCTCGATGATAACATCATTTTAAACATTGGTTAGGGAAATTCAGTATAGTAGATTTCGACGTTCCCGAAGCCCCACGTGTTTGATGAAACTGCGCAGGAAATTTGCAACACGCGAAGCAAATGTCGTCACCCTGTAAGCGATCGGCGAAGGCACGGGTAGCGCCATCTATGAACTTTAATTTTGTGTAAAAGTTGTAGAAATTAGAATAACGCGTTTAATAATTTAAGCAAAAAATATTTTCTTTGACATATCTTATCTAAACAGTAATATTTATTTGTTTTAAATTGAGACTCGTGACCATGAGTAAAATACACTCTCGAACGAACGATCAATGTCAAATCACATTAAAAAAGTGACCAAAATGCAAACCATCCGCGCCTCAAAAAACGATTAAAATAAAGACATTTTTATTATTTGTAAATTCGCAAATGTTTTTACAGCATGGAAGCTCAATGCACATAAATTATTGACCAGTAATAAGTTGTTAGCGGAATTTAGCTTCGGGGACTACATTCGGAAGTGGTACGAATCTGCAGCGAGAATCGTGCAGTGGGGTTGTGGTTGTATGATAGTTAATTCCACTGAACAGTGGGGTCTGTTTATAACCCACTGAAAACTACTTTTCTTTCTTCAAACAGTTGGATTATTCACTACTAGAAAACGTTTTAGTTTGTTTCTTTTAAGGCAAAGTTTGCCAGTTACTTGTTTTGTTTTTATTTCGTCTTTAATTTTTTTTAAAGTACGACGACACTTGTAAATGTAAACTCTTCTTCATTTTAAACCGCCAAACTCGTTCGCAATTAGGCCTACTCTTCTAAAAGGGAACATCCTTAATTAAAACCGACTAAACAGGTCAGTAATATAGCAGAGACAAACAGAAAACAAATTGCATTCAAATTGAAACAAAAGCCAAAAAATTAGCGTAGAAAACTTGTTTCGAGGTTGTGATGGAATGACATGAACAGAGTTTCAATTACTCCGACCTTGTTAACTGTAAACTCTTGATTTGTTCAGTTTGCTCTCTCTCTCTTTCTCTCTCGCCGCAAGAATCCAAGCAAAAGTTGAAATCAATTCTTTGCAGTGCCCAATGTCAACTTGCAGATTTTTTACGAGTTTTTTTACCTTCTTTTTGTAAAAAAGAGAACTCGAGATAGAAAAAAATTTGCACGTGTGCATTTGAGTTGAAACCGAATTTTAATTCCATGGTGATGTCCTAGTTCGATTAATGCTGAATATTAATCTTGCTTAAAACGTTTTTATATTGGCTACCCCTTTTATTTGGCATTGACCTAGATTTTATGTAACATCGAGGTAAATATTGCATTGGAATCGTAAAACGCGTACGGACAGTTATAGCAATTTCACTCGGTAAAAAACTGATTTATACGATTTTGTATTTTCCAAATATTTTATTTTTATTTTACGGCCGCTAAATAGAATTTTTTCAATTTGGAACACGAGTTTGTATCAGTTTAAAAATAGTAGGTTGCGTAATAGGTTGTGAAAGGAAATGTAAGGAAGTGAAGTTTTGTGATTTGATCTTGATGTAAGCATTTACCTTTAATATGGGTTGATTAGAATGACGTTTAACTCATTAACTAGGGTTTTAAGTAAGTAGAATACAATTGTAAAGAGCTTGAACACAAAGATATTTTCATGCTCAATTATTCGACCTAGAAATTCAAGTAACCCGAAAACAAAATGTCAATTTTTTTTTTGTTTTTTAAATAACACGATTTTAGACCTTATGGAATTTATTTATTTATTTATTTATTTTTATTTATTTCAGTTCAATAGTACTACGATGAATCCTGTAAACGACACGTTACAACGCAAGTTCCACATTATTACAATTATTGACGGAAATTGCCAATAAGTATTTAGCCACTTGAACATGGAAACTTAAAAAAAAAAAATTTCAAGACTCCCAAGAAACTAAACCTGCCGAACACGAAGAGCAATACATTTGGCAATATGGAAATTTAAAAAGGAAAAAAGAAAATCCGAAATTCGTAAAGAAAGAACAACTTGGGCTCGCAAAGATAGGTTCCAATGCCACAGCTGCTAAATGGAGAGATCTCTTTTGGGTTATCGCGGCTAATCGTCGGTAGTTGCTAAAAATTCTACGTCATCGTGTCCCGTTACCTCAAGTCCTTTTGCAAAAAAATTATGATTAATCGCTGCTGAACTGTTATTAATTGGTGTGTGGCCAGAACGTTCTCCAACCTGATGAAGTACCAGCAACCGGTGGTCATGCCAGCATCCGTCCAGGATTGGCTGGACCACGAGCTTGAGGTTCGTGGCATTGATGCCGTTGTATACACGCGCTACATTTTAAGCATTCTGCAACAAGATAACGAATTAGTTGACACTGAGCTATTTTCTGGCGTCGCTAAGCGAAACCCTCAGGTAATTACATCAAAGTAACATTAATTAAAAACGAAAAATGTTAAAGAAATTTTTATTTGTTTTAGGAATCTCCAGGAGGCAAAGAGAAGAGCAAGCTAAGTGCTGACAGATTAAAATTATTGAATTGTGACGAAATGAAAAAAAGTGCTGCTATTGAATGTTTAATGTCTGTATCTGAACAGGTAAGAAAAGATAAAAAATAAATTAGTTTGTGATAATTATTTGGATTATTTAATTTATTTTAGAAGTGTGGAATAGAAAAATTGGTAGATGAACTGTGCGATAAATTAAAAAATATTCAAGGTATGTTTTTAATATTTCTGTTTTATTTTCGTTAAAATAATTTTGTGCGTTTCAGGTAACGTTTCTCTGAGCAGTGAATTGGAAGTTCGAGATAGTCAAGAAACGCAAAGTAACATGATTGATATACGCAGCCTAACATCCTCTTCTCCGAAAGAAGAAGCTGGAATGTGAGTGATTTATTTGAGATTGAAATTGCAAAGATTATAAATAAAATGGAATGTGTTGTGCTTTTTAGTTTCTTCCCAACTTTTTCTGGTGCGAGTGGCAATGTTGAACCATCTGTGGAACCCAAAAATGAGAATTCAGAAAACGATTTGAGCGAATGGAATAATTTCGAAGAGTTGAACGAAGAGCAGAAAAAAATTGGTAACCAGTTGTCGGACGAAAAAGACAAAATGCACAACGATAGAAACGAAATGGACGAAGAAACGAAAAAGGAAGCCGAGGACAAACTAAATTTCATCATGGGATATATTCCCTTTAATTTGATGCATTCAAAAAGCGGTGATGTCATTCTTGATAATTGGCAACCTTGCACCGATAAATTAATGCCATCTTGGTACCTGGATGAAAAACGTTACACCCAAATCGAACCAATTGGCTATAACAACAACAACAACAATAATTTATACAAAAATGGCAAACCTGAAATTATCATCAACGAGAACTCTTCCATGCAGAACTCTTACGTGGACATGGCATCGGGAAACGCGCAGGAGGATGAGAAGAACGGCGAGTACACCATCGAGAAGACCGAAAACTTGCACGACGAAAAGCTGTTCGCGATTGAAGACGAAACTGAAGCCGTGGCCGAAGCTCTGGGTGAGGCCGAATTGCTAGCAAAATTGGCTGCTAAGTTTAACGACGACGTGGCTTCGATTTGGTCCGATCAGCGTGATCAACAGTTGGAAGAATATGGAAAAAGCAAAGAAAACATTTGGCAGATGTTACCTTTTTATCGACCCGAGTACAATTTGAGTTCCGTGTCGCGATTTTCGCAACTGGGGACGAATTCTGGCCGTAAATTTGTTTGGCCGCAAGTCGCCGAAGGTATTGTTTGTAACGAAGATGAAGCCGACAGTTTTATTGGTCAAATGAACGAGGAGTTGGCTTATCCGACCCCCAAAAGCCTGTTTACTTCTGCTTCAAAGTTTTGCCAAGTTAATTCCGATCCTTCAGATTATAAGCGTTGGAACAGATCGCTGTATTCTTCTTTTGCGAATCTGGAAATCGATTGCTCATCTCCACAGGACAAGGAAAAGGCAGAGGAGGACGCGGGTGAGCCCTGCTCGCCCGTACGCAGGGAAGAGGAGATGCAATTCATCTGGCAGATGTTGGACAACGCGCTTCACTCCGAACAAGCAAGTTGTGTCAACAACGAGGATGATTTAGGTTTTCTGGAAAATTATCAACGGTACAATCACGCGTACAACAACGAATGGCACCAGCTGAAGAACAATTCTGACATTGCGCCATATTTACAAACGGTTTGGAACTCGTCGGCGTTGCAGCGTGAGGTGAATTCTCTTCCGTACGGACCGTTTAACTCGTCTTCGGAGAGTTTGGTTGGAAATGATTATTGGCAGCCTGAGGAGACGGGCATTGAATCTGTGATGGCACTTACGCGCAGTTACGATAGCTACCTGAACAAAATTTATCCGAGCGAGGGCGAGGTGCCCGAATGCGCCGCTGCTCCCGAGGTGGAGGTGGAGGCCGTCAGCGAGCCGACTTTGTCGCCAAAGAATTGCACGCTGACGTATCACAAGGGCGAGAGCTGTTTCGTCGAGGTGAAACCGTCGAGTCGATCGAATTGGGACGGCGGCGCTGCTCAGCTGCCTCTTGCGACGCAAGTTGCTAGCCAACTGCCGCAGCAAACCGACTACGAGAGCGAAGACACCAGCGAAAATTTGCTCACCTCGCCCAAGACTCATTTTCGCCCTATCCGCCAAGATTCTTGCGAAACAGACACGACTGGCAGCAGTGACGACTCGGCTCTTGTAGGATCTCAAAACGCGGACGATCAAATAGCTGCTGTCAACAGCAAGAGCGTATCTCCGATTTTTATCAATTGTCGCCCGCCCGACGAAGAGAGCTCGGACGAATCGAATTTCATTCCGCAAATTTCGAAATCGAACAAGGAAAAGTTTTGCCAAACTGACGACATCGTCGCCTGTGCGCCCCGGCACGGCGACGAGGTCGGGGCTCGGGTCGGCGGCGCTTGCGAAGACAGTTGTACCGAGATGTTAAATGCTGTCATTGACGTGTTGGACAACATGTTGAACGAGCGGGGTGGAACGGATGGCGAAGAGGTGACCACTACGACCACTGAATCCAACAGTTCGACCAGTGTCTCTCCGCCATCTTCCAGAGACGAACCCTCCGAGTTGACGGTGAGAATCGGCGCTTCCGATTTACCCTTCAGGCGACACATTTACGCAACCAAAACGGGTGTTTGGGACGATCTCAGGGCTCCTCGAGACGCGGCCTCCATGCTACAATGGAGCACGGCGCAAGAGGAGAACGAAGAACAAACATCGTGGGACGAGCGCACTAATCAAGCGGCGTGGACGAACGTCGGTGTCAGTGTCGGTGGCGGTGGCGGTGTCGGCATTGGCATCGGCGGGGACAGCGATAACGTTGCGTCGGACGCTTCGAGTTCGGAAGTCGACAAGATCAAGGCTTTGCGCGATGAGATTAGAGACGAGGAAGAGAAATTGTTCGATGATATTAATTTTTTGCGGGTATTGAACTTGGAGGATGAATACGACAATAGTTTATGCACAATGAAGGCGGATCGATGGGGTACTAGCAAACCGATTGCAGCAAAGGCATCACCCGATGTCCCTGAAGAGGAGGAATGTAATTTGGAGTTGGAGAGAATTCACTGCAATATACGAGCTTGTAGCAGCAGCGATGGCGAAGACATTGCTTGTCCTGACACTTACTCCGATTACTTTGGCGATTTACAGGTAATTAAGTTCAATTTAGGTGCTGTTGGATTTTAAAACGGTGTTTTTGTAGGCTCAAGATTCGTTTGCTAGTACCAAACTGCCTTTGCTGCCCAGTAGCAAAGTGTTATATTCAACTGATTTAGAAGAGGAGTGGAAGAAAGATCTGTTTGATGCAGCACAAATACCAAAGAATCGAGCAAAACAAAGTACTTTTCTTTATAAAGAATTTTAAATTTAAATTGTATTATTATTATTGTTATTATTTTTAGAAAGTGGAAACCTCAAACGACCTTGTAGTTTTTACATGGAAGGAAATTGCCGCCGCACTGATTGTAAATTTTCTCATGATTTGGCCAGTATCACTTGTCGTTTCTGGTTGGAGGGATCTTGCTTCAAAGGGGTTACCTGTCCTTTTCTGCACGGTTTTCAAAAGTATACGAGAAATAAGTTTTAAAAAACGCGGACAAATTGAAATTATCTTTATTTCTTTATTTTACAGAGATAAAGAGGACAGTGAAGAAAAGGCAGATTTCACTCTCGAATTGCAATCGGAAGCTCATTTTCCTGCTCTTTCTAAACCCAAAGTTTGTCCTCGTAAAAAAGTGAGCGCTTCGTTTGTGCTTTTAAAACGCCGTGTGCTAATTTTGATTTTTGTAATTAGGATTTTATTCAGTCAAGTTCTAGCGATTCTACGCCGGTGGCAAAAAATAAACGTCAAAGGAAACGTTTTTCTGGGAAAGAACGCCACGCCTCTCCAAATTTGGTACCGAAGCACTGCAAAACCAGTCGTCAGTTGGAGAAGAGTAAACGTCCTTCGAAGAGTTCGTCCAGTGAAGAAGAATTGATGGATGTGTGAAGGACGCGACTGCTTTTCAGGGCATTTGGTCAGGAAAAAAGGTGTGAAATGAAAGATTTTTTTTTTTTGCTTTGAAAGCGCAGTACACAGAACGGTTACGTTTAATTAAGAAAGTATATCAAAGGGTTATTCTAAATTCTTGTTTAATGTCATTCTGAACATTTTAAAAGTAGATTAGATTTATTTTTTTGTTTTAAGATATTGGGTAAAAAAAAAAAAAAAAAAAAATTGAAAATATACCAAATTTGCGACGTTAAGTGTTTAACTAAATTATGTTTAACTATTAGATAGACTTAATTTAACTAATAGAAAATTACTTTAATTAGTGATTTGAAAGATGCGAGAAACTACTAATAACGTGGAAAAAAAGATAAAACCTCTACGCCTAGTCACACACAAAAAAATAATAGATAATTCAAAGGGGTTTGAAAAATGAAAGAAAATGATGTCCTCTCTTCTCTCTCTCTCTATTTCTTGTCATTCGATACGGTAATTCAAGAATACTTAATTTTTTTATCCAATTTCAGTGAGTGTATTTTAAGTTGAGTAAAAACGAATTAGTCGTGTATTTTTGTGAGCAATTTTTGTGAGCAATTGTGAAACATTGACAAAAAATATATAAATATAAATATATATTAAAAAAATGGAGAAAAAAAGTGTTTCACTGGTCTTATGTACTGCAGCTCATTAACCTGTTCCAGGAAAAAGATATTTAGAGTTGGGACAGATAAAAAGTTAAATAAATATTTAAAAAAAAAATAAATAAATAAATAAATAAATAAATAAATAAATAAATAAATAAATAAAAAAAATTTAACTGATCACACTGTGATCAAACTAATTCACCTCAAGTTCTCTGTACGGGCGAACTCTGGTCTCAGTTGGGAGGATCATGTCTACAGAGTTCCCTTTGAGAAGGCAGAAAAATAGGAAAGGAAGGATAAGAAATGGAGTTTTAGTTAAATGTCACGCTGAATTGCTGAGGCATTTTGCTTTGGAGTGCCAGCAGGGTTTTTTGAACAAAAACTTGAATTTTAATGGAAAAAAAAAAAAAACCCTGTGATGTTTTTTGTTTCAGACATGATCCCAAGTTCTCTCTTTGGACTCTTTAAGATTGGGTTTCTTTTTTGAATTCAGAAACAAAAAAAAAAAAATGGGAGATGGATTTGTCCCTGCTTAATGTTGTATAGTAGCTTCTGTTGTTGAGAACTTGTATCAGATACTAAATGATTAAACTAAACTAGAAGATTTTAAAAAGCGGAGGGAAGAAATGAAGTATTGTCTTGTAAGAGTTGACTGTTGTTGTATAAAGATTTGACGGTAAAGTGTTTTTTTTTTTTTTTTTTTTTTTTTTTTTTTTTTTTTTTTTTTTTCTGTTTTCTTAACTGTTTAATACGTGGGAGTGTTGTTAATTACGTTAAGTTTGTGTTGCCCTCTCTTTTAATTAACCTATTGCTTTATTAGTATTTTTTTGTTTTGAAATTAGTCTGTTTTTTCGGTTTAATATTAATATAAAAGGTAAAGAAAAGAATTTACTAAATTTTTAGCTTTATTATTCGTTTTAGCAGACATGTAGACAGTTTATTTTAGAGTATTGAAGCAGTTTAAATTTGTTTGAAACTTGCTTACTCTTTCCCGGTAGTTGCTTGGAATCAAAATGTATTTTTTTTCTGTTTTTTTTTTTTGGTTTTGTTTATAAATTTATTTTGGCTGTGAAAAGAATGGAATTACAGAAAGGAAAAGTTTAATTATGCCTAGTCAAATAAAAATTAGATTTATTGCTAGTCAAAAACAAAAAGTAAATAAAGTAATAAAAATAAATGCGATGATTTTTGAAAGTTATATTTAAAAAGTAAAAAAAAAAAAAAAAAATAAGAAAACGACTCAAGTTTCGGTAGGTTGGAAAAAAATGAAAGTTTATTGGTGCCTTTTCCTTTTTGAATGAAAAAAATTGCAAAACAAACTACATGTTGTCATTTTAAGAATATTTTTGTATAATAATGTTAACGAGAATGTTTTGAATTTGAATATTGGTAGAGAGGTTAAAACGGATGCGAAATTTGAAACGGTATAGACTTGAATTGTGTGATAAGGAGATGAAGCAGGTTTGTGATGGTTGAAGTTGAACGAAATGTGAAATTGTTTTAGATTAGACCTATTACCTGTAACGTCTTTGATTTACCTGATGTAATTTTGAGGTACTCTTGTCTGGCGATGAAAGTATACATTACGAAGATTGTAAGACGAAATTAATTTATTAAAAAGAGAGGACTTGAATGAGTGTTTATTATTTCAATCTAAATTTTAAATTAAAAAAAAAAAAAAAAATACGCATTAGCGGCGCCCTTTGCAACCATTATTTTACTCGTGAAATTGGAGCTGCGTGTTTGTTTCGAATGCATCACTAAACCCAGGTTGATTTATTTTGATCGTTGAGTGGATACATTATTTAAACAAATAATA
Organism: Strigamia crassipes; assembly: GCA_034683725.1. Taxonomy (NCBI): domain Eukaryota; kingdom Metazoa; phylum Arthropoda; class Chilopoda; order Geophilomorpha; family Linotaeniidae; genus Strigamia; species Strigamia crassipes. The sequence continues at coordinate 36,894 of JAQFXT010000041.1, read as the reverse complement.
AGATGCAATTAGTTGCCATGTGATCGCATTTGAAGATGGGAAGCTATTTTTTTGGGTTTTAATTCCTAGCCCCAATTAATATACAGGCGAGAATTTTTGGAACGTCTCAACCACAGGGGGCTTGTTCTCAAGCTTGCACTGCTTAAATCTATAAATTCGCTACTGCTTGTTTTAAAATGTTTGATTTAGACCCGAGTTTGATGCGTTGCAACACGCACGTGATAATATTTTACGGGACGCCACTACTGTTCAGATGACGTAAAACCAATAAATAAAGGCATGGCAGTTTTAACTTCTAATGTGTATGTCCAGTTAAATGTTTTTATGTATGTAGACAAACCATTTGTCTCCACTCAACTAAGCACATCTAAAATTAAAAGATAACGTACATTTTTATTCTTGATTGATCTACATTTGATTGCTTTAATTTTGTGCGGATGGGTTAATTACATTTGAAAATATGAAGACAAAACGCGGGTAAATGAAGGTTTTAGAAGTAATGTTTCGACGGCGGATTTCTTTGCATTGCTTTGTCCATGGAGTGCACTTTGATTATTTTTTATTTTTTTAAAGATTAAATTAGGATTAATAATCAGTTTGATAATAATAATATGAAAAACCAGAAGTACTTCTGATAAAACGTGGGCGCACGTGCAAATGTCTTCTCAATGTTCTCGATCGATATTTAACACTGCGATTCAGTTGAGACCGTACGTTAGTGACGCATACTCTAGAAGCCGAGTCTGTGATAGTGGTTCTTCGACATCTACGCCACCAATATTCAAACAACAGAGTCAAACCTGCTAAACCAATTCCGATTAAAACAACACAAAAAACACCACCTATAAATACAAAATAAAATTTAACATCACTCGACCATACGAAATAAAGTACTTAACCGTTATTCATTAGACTAATTCCACCGTCGTTAGAGTTTATGGTGTTGCACGTTTTGCTATTTTTATTTCCACCCCACCATTTCTCTTTAAGATCTTCTAACACCCTATCCGCCTCCAATTTTAAAATCCTATAAATGACAAATTATATGGAATTTATTACTCTAAAAAGAATAAATACGTAAGCATTTAATTTACCCTAACGATAATATACGTTTTAAAGGCGATCCTTTTTGGACCGCTATCGCGTAAGGTTTTCTGCTGAATTCTTCTCCGACAATCATTACATCGCAACTTATCATCGTCTCGTAATTCAATTGTGTACCTTCGGCTAAAATTGAACTTTTATTTATGATTAATTTTTTTTTTTTTTGGGTGTGGTTACCTAGTAGAGCAAAATCTTCATTGCGAACTTTGAGCAGTCCTTCTTCAAATGTGCGCGGCAGTGTTGTTTTTTTCATGTTTTGCCACAACTTGGTGTATTTATTGCTTACAGGATATTCCCAAACGGCGTAACGAGCTCTCTCTTCTGCGTCAATATCCTCAACAATCAATTGCGTCCACAATCTGATTAAATTTAAACACATTTAACACATATTATCTTATTTACACTAAAAATAAAACACACTTATGGAATTTCCTCTCAATGAACGCCATTCTCTCAAAGTAGGCCATCGACACTGAGCCATTTACTGGAGCATATTTAATCCTATGTTGCAAAAACAACTCGTCCAAACTGTTGATGGGCTTATCATGTCGGGAGACGGTTAAATATGCAGCCAAATTAGCAGAAAAGGATGCTACCACAATGAACCCAAATAACCACCAAGTGGCTACCATTATTTTTCCAGAAACACTTTTTGGAGCTTCGACACCACCTAAAAAGTTAAAGAAGTTTTAACGAATTTAAAGATGTGAGTATTAATCAATTTGCCTAATGGTGTAAGAGATATGATGCAAAACCAAAGCGATTCTCTTAAGGTAAATTCTAGATCGTCGTTATCGCTTGTAACGTATTTTTTCTTGTTGTTTTGATAACTGTAAGGACTTAGACGATCAAATATGCATAGAAGAAGACTGGTTAAGAAGTATGCAGCTAATATGCAGGCCCAAACGTTTTTTTCAAGAATCGTTAGAAATTGAAAGACGGACGATGTTGTTGATGGTCGACGTAAAAGAATGGAAATTCCTACCGCATCGTAGATAGGAATAGTGAAGTCAACGACATTTTGGCGTTCTTCCATAACAGACATCGGGGCCAACGCAAAGTCTGCTTTCTAGAAAGTAAGTTACTGATGGTTAAATGTGTTTTTAAAAAATATTTAATGTGGATTATTACTTTATCTATTAATTCTTTATATACTCCTGTCCACGTGTGATTTTTATCGATTTCCGGCAGTTCACCGAAAGTGGATTCGTAAAGAGTATAATTAAAATGTAAGTACACGCTCAACTTTTTTAATAAATCAATGCAGTAACCATAGAATCGTTTCTGTGGTGAAGAGGCGTCGTCGTAAACAAAGGGTGGAAACTAGTAATAAAAAAAAAAATCACTTAAAATTAAAAAAAAAAATACTGATTGCGTTTTTGAAACACGTTATCGTAGTTACTTCAGCTACTACAATTGTGTATTTAGTTGTTGAATTTTTTAATGCAGAATTATCGAGTGCACTTTGCTTTATTTCGCTTGGAAAGAGATTTTTCTGAAATTATAAATCAATTATCTTGCCGGTTAATACCGGTAACTACTTTTTACAGTTATTCAAATTTACTTTACAGTGGTCATCAGTTAATTGTGTGACTTGAATAGTAAAATTTTGCTGAATTTTGGAGTTTTTTAAGCAAAATGGTCCATAAGGAGAAGGCAGTTTGACTATCTACAAGAAAAAAATTCTTTATTTTCGCTTCGCTGCAACTCAAACTAAAATGTTAAGCAGGGAAGTTATGGGGCAGCACACGAAACATTCCATACTGTAGATAGACTACACAAATAAGAAATCGATCACGTACTATACCTCTTCCTTTACTAGTTGCAATAAAGTGTGACTGGTCTTTACGGGCATATTCTTGAAATCCACCAATTCATTTATTCGATTATTTTTAATCAAATTAGAAGTTGCTAACAAACTTGCTACACCGATATGAAAATAAAACAAAGTAGCAATTTGTGGGCTGGTAGCTAATTCAGAATGTTTTTGTTGTAATTCCTCTAGTATTGTTTTGTTGAATAGTTTATTATCTACAATAATTAGCGAATGAGAGCTGTTGCATGGTTTTTTCAGATGGGTTAATTTCTATTACGGTAAACAAGAAAAATAAAGTAAAATAAATTGCAACCATCCTATTTAAAAGTAAAGATTAACCAACTTCTGCGCTAAATGCGTACACAGTAGACGACGTTTCGAAAATTGTGTGCGCACTTGCCTAAAATAAAATTTTTTATTTTTAATATAAAATGTGAATTAATTTTTTAGTTGCGTACCACTTCAAGAATTATACTAATAAATGCGAAACTTCCTATTAAAATAAATGATGCTGCGTCCAAACTTTGAATTGACATTAATTTGTTTTCAATACTGTTTTTATCCATCGGTAATTGATACGTTGTACAATTTGTCAAATTAAAAAACGCTTTAAACAAAAACAAATAATATAATTAGAACTGTGAAGTACACGCGTGTAACATTACCAAAATCGTTATCGTGGATAATAATAGGTGCTAAAGATAGCTGATGAGACAAAATAAAATCGCGTAGGATTGTAGAAAGAATTCGGTTTGGAGGCAAAACCTAATTTTACAGCGATATTTTACAATTTAACTTTTAATGATGGATTAATTTTTCTTACATGCAATTGATTTTCCTCTGACTTGAAATTCTCTACCACTGAACTGAAAATTATCGGAATGTTAATTTTCTCCTGCAATGAATTGATAGCTGACACTGCTAAACCAGACTGAGTTGTATCAAGTATAACAACAGTTGGCTTCTCAGCCAAACTCGACGTTGACAACTTATAGCAAACTGTACGTGATAATACTAAATTAGATTTTTATGCTCAAGTGTGTCATATAAACCAATTTCCTACTTTTTTCTAACGTGGAATTGTCATCTTCGTTTACAATTAAATGAGAGAAATGAAAAGAAAATTGTTGAAGGTCGCTCATGTAGTAACCAGCTGCTGCGAGACCAGGACCTGCCTGGTTTTTTGTTACGTGATCGTGAACAGCCACTGTTATTTAATCGTGTCAAACGCATTGAAAAGAAAAAAGAGTGAATTAAAAAGTAAACTTACAGAGGGTAAATTCATTGCTAGAAAATTTCGGCAATCCAATCACCACAAGCAATAAAAGGTAAAACCCAGTCGCAAAAACAACAACCATTGCTGCGATGTGGTAGACCGAACCGAGGAATAATGTAATTTGTGTTCGAGTGCGTAAGATAATTTCTTATCACAACACTGAATCATCAATTTCTACAACGTGTAAATTATAAATGAAAAACCGATGCTGGGAGGATCACAATCGTAATGTATTTCAAAATTAATGGTTATTGCGTCTATTTTAACACGGGGTAAATTTAGGATATAAATGTTTATCATATTTCTTCAATGTTTTTGCATACCGATAGTTTTTTAAAGTTGCATTAACATTCTCAGGTAGTAGTAGAGGTGTAAGTCTATAAGCTATATAGCGTGATACAAATTCACCACTGGCATTATCGACTGCATTTAGTCGATAACACCTGGACAGAATATTTTAGGAACAAAGTAATAAAGTTTTTTTAAAGTTGTGTAATAATTTGGAAAAAAAAGTCAAATTTAACATTAAAATAGTATATTTAAAAAAGATGTATTTAAGCTTTTAGAATGCAGACCTTTTAAGATGCATAAACTTACTTTTTGGGTGGATAAACAGTTTCAAGGTGCAACTTTAAACCAATCACAGGTTTATAATTCCTTTTATTAATTTAATTTCGGTACAGTATTTTGTTTTAAAGTGTCAAACCAAAATTTTAAGACAAATAGATAGTTTTTTATTCGAACATGGTAACAGCACACACTTAAAATTAGAATGTAATTGACGCGTTGAAGTAAATAAAAATGAAGTGTGTCATTATCATTCCTCGAATGTATCTATCGAATGACTATGGGGAAACCGGTAAACTTTCTTCTGCCCAGCATCTGTTCAATATCACTGTTTTTTGTTTAAAATTTTAATTTTTTTGATTTCTTTTTAATGGACATTTAATAAGGCTATCAGATTACATTAAAAATTAAAGTTAAAAGATTATCTTTATAAAAGCTACAAAACACTGAAGTCAAGCTATCTGGTCATCAAACTAGAAAGCGTTCTATTTGTATCCACAGTATCATTTCCTTTCGTTTATTTCTCTAGTATTTGACCATTCTTCTAAGTGACTTTTTATTGCTTAAACTTCCGCCTTCCTAACTGAAGTTAAATTAAAACAACATATATTTATCAAGTTTTATTTTTTGTTTTTATTCATTCGAGAAAATACATTTCAATAGGTGATTACCAGATCTTTTTTTTTTTTAAATTATTTTGTTGTCGTTATATTATGTGAAAATAAAATTTAAATTAAAAATAATAATAATAATAACTTCGATTAACGTTGTGGGTCCCATAACATCATTCAAATCAATTTCACCATGTAACACTCGTTATAAGTTATTATTGTGGTGAACTTTTTCACGGCACGATTCATCCGCTTTACATCGATCTAAAATCAAAAAAAAAAAATTAAGAAGTTATTTCAACCGTTTATCACTAAACGGTTTGAAATTTGATTACCTGTTGAGCAGCAAAATCCATCAGTAGCACATGTGCCGTCAGTTCCGCATGCCCTTCCCTCATTCTGACATGGCAAACTGTTCAAATTTTCGAGTCTGCAAATTGAACTTTCACGAGTTCCAATAAAACACCCAACATTGGCACCGCAGCAAATGTCGGGGCCATAACAACGTCCAATTCCTCCTGGCCCGCACGGAGTGCACTTTAAAATAACAATCATTAACAATTATTTTATATTTTTACATAAAAAAAAAACTACTTACCTGCCGAACACGTAGTCGGAATTTCTCATTTGTAGATCTTTTACCACCTCTTGGACAATTGATGAAGTAGCAGCCATTGACCACAATGAAAATCAAGACAAAGCAGAACGAATAATTAATAAAATGTGTTGATTTCATACTGAAAAGTTGCAACCAGAAACTGAAGAAAAAATAATGTCCGAAGTCTTTTTAAAGGAACCCTCTTACTGTGTCAATTTAAGGCTTGCGCAAGCGCCTAATAAAATAAGTTTGTGGTTATATTGTTGTCAATAAATAATAAACTGGGCTAACTGGTTGACAACCTTCCTGGTTTACTCTCGACTAGCATACTGGCACATCAAGAGCTGGCACATCATTACTCTCTCTATACATTACATCACATTTGGTATTGACTAAACCCGCCCCCTAGTATCAAATCCCAAAACCGCACAGACCAACAAATACACAACACTGCATCCATCCCCAGAAAACTCCAACAGAAAATGCAATTAAACTAGATCATTCTTCATCGCCTCATATCAAAGTCCTCTTGCCATCTCAGGGGTCGCCTCGCTCTCTCCAATCTCTGTCCATTTCGATCTCGTCTCAGCATTGGATCCACCATGACTCCCTCCTTTTCCTCCGCGAGCTCCATCATGTCCTTTTTCCAATCTTGAATCAACTTCGCCTTTTGTTCTCTACTCGCACCTCAGCAACTCGCCTCCTTCCTCACTTCCTCCTCCACCTGCACAATTCGTTTAAACAAACGACGCATTCCGCATGATGAGTTGATGGCGTCTCAGTACTGTTACTCGAGTCCCATCCAATGCTGATACTATCCACGGACTCGGATTATATGGTGCTGTAAATTTAATAACTCGCGCCTGTTTAACTAATACTCCATCTCCCTTCTTCAGTTTATGCGGCTGCACATGTCGTCGTTGCTCTGCATCTCGCCTCATCCTCTTCTTTTTACGACCATCCTGTGACAATTTTGGATGCGGGAACATCCGGAAATGTTTTTATGTGTCGATATATTGCGCAAATTATTAGTTTCTTTTGTAAAACCTATTTGGAATTGTTTGTTAATATAATGTTGATTGATTGTGATTATTTATCTTGTTGCTGGGTCAATAAGTGATCAAATGGACCTTATTAGCCTAGCGTGTGTTATACTCACAGGCAGACACATTTGTGCAACTCTACAGTGTGTTGCAAAAGTATAAACACACCTGTGTTTTTGGGTTTTTTCAAGTTTAATTAAAAAATATTTTTTTGCTCTTACATTATATGTTTTCTAATGATACTTCACGTATTCTGTACAATTTTTATGACAATTGGTTCATTTGATAATAAATTATCACAGATTTCAGGTTTTAGCCTGTTACAAAAGTATAAACACAACGTACAGATTTTTTTTATTAGATATGCTTTAGACGTGAATTCAGCACTATGTGAGTTTACCATACGCTGAAATGAGGTTAAATAGTTTATCTAGCTTTGAATTCACTAGTTTTCGTAACTGCTCAGGTGGTAATAACTCCTAGGCATCTATAATGGCAAATTTCAGTTTTTCCACTCTATCAAAATCCTGCCTAAACCATGACAGATTTTCCACCTTGTTGCCTACTCATCCTCGTTTTCTCAGATCATATCAATAATAAGAAAAGCCATTAGGTCCATCTAAATTCCACTTTTTGTCATCTGAAAACAGTTTCTCTCCATTGTTTCTTCCAGATCATCACTTCAATCAATAGTAGGGTGTGTGTCCGTGTGTGTGTGTCCGTGTGTGTGTGTCCGTGTGTGTGTGTCTGTCTGTCGGTCTCTTTTCTATCTTCTCCGAAACCGCCGGACTGATTTCGAATTCGAAAAGTGCATTCTGCGGTTTCGATCCCGAGATCGGTGCTGGCCACTTTTCAGATTTTTTGCATTAATATTTGATATAAATATCAAGATTTATATTTAATAAGAACAGAAAGTGCAGGTTTCCTGCAATACTTCGAGTATTGTTGAAACAATGTTTATTTGTATTGCAGGGAAGCTGTCCCATGTTTTATGCAAGTTTCTTTGGGTACAGCTTTCCTGCAATACCACGAATATTGTTATTAATCTAATTTTTTTACGCAAGTTTGCCCAAGTTTGCCATTAACAAATTGCGCAATAATGTAATGAGTTATAAACCTAACGACGAGTATGAGAGTAAAAATTTGTAATAAAATTGCAATTTACTACAAAATTTAATTTATAATTAAAAAAACCGAATAAGAAAATAGGGTTAATGTTTGTGAATTCAATCTCATTAAAAAAAAATCGAAAAAAAAGTATGAAACCACCAAAAAATGCAAAATAAATCGGAAAAATGCACACAAAAACGCCAAAAAATCAGAAAAAATCGAAATAAATAAAAGAATCGGAAAAAATTTAAAAGTATTGGGAAAATGCACACAAAAACACAAAAAACGGAGGAAAATGCACAAAGACGACATAAAAATTAAAAATAAATGAAAATAAAAAGCCAAAAATTGTAAAAATGCATACAAAATCGCCAAAAAAAATTGAAAAAATATAAGAAAAAAATTGCCAGAAAGCAATAGGATAATTTTATTTTCTCAGATAAAAAAAAAATTCATTTTATGATTAAAAAACGAAAAGTGTATTAAATAAAACAAAAAATAAAAATGAGAACAAAAAGTGTACATTAACCGCAATGAATAAAACAAATCTGCTGTAAACCAAAAAAATGAAAACAAGAAATATGCATGTATTATAGTACACTGATTTAATTTTACCAGTAAAAAAACATTCAATTTCATGATTTATAAAAATGAAGACAACAAAAGCATAAAACGAGAATGGCACTAATAGGATATGAAAATAATTGAAAATCTTTATTTTTGTTTCTGATTGGTGTGAGTGTTTTACATTAAAATAATTAATAAGGTGAAGTTAGAGGGAGTCAAGGGAAGGGGTATGCTAACCCTCCATTGGTAGCAACATTTGAGGGAGAGTCAATGCTTACATATTATTTTATACTTTAGGCGAGCACTCAGATAAATCTAAGGCTACCACAACGTCCAGTTAAAAAGCTCCTCAGTTCCAGTTTTCCTGGAAGGCCCAACTAAAGTTTCCACGTGACCATCAAGACTGGAAATCAAAGGAGTGAGCCAAAGTTCTCTGGAGTGATGAATCTAAGCTTTTTTTGTTTGGATCGGATGGTGTGAAGTATATTCGTTAACCAGCTAACTATTGCTTCACTCCTCGTTATCAAATTCCCACAGTTAAGCATGGTGGTGGCAGCCTCATAGTGTGGGGGTGCTTCAGGCATTGTAATTACATTGCTTAACAATAAATATCTTTGGATTATAACTTGATATTGTTGTATAAACAATTACAAAAATTAGAGGAAAAAAACTGAACATGCCTTATTTTTTTATCGATACTGTAAGTAAATCAACCGTGATCGCCGCAAGATTGAGTTGTGTCAAGTGTAGCAACAATTGGTGTCTCAGCCAAACTCGTTGTTGACAACTCATGGCAAACTGTACATGGTAATACGAAATTAATTGTTTTTAATCAAATAAACCAATTTCCAACTATTTTCTAACGTAGAATTGTCATCTTCGTTTACAATCAAATGAGAGAAATGAAAAGATAATTCTTGAAGGTCGCGCGTGTAGTGACCAGCTGCTGCGAGACCAGGATCTGCCTGGTTTTTTATTACGTGATCGTGAACAGCCACTGTAATTTACATTGAACAGAAAAAATAGTGAATTGAAAAATAAACTTACATAGGGTAAATTTATTGCTAGAAAATTACGACAATAAAAGGTAAAACCCAGCTACAAAAACACCAACAATTGCTACGATATGGTAGACCCAGCCGACAAATAATGTATTTTGTGTTCGAGTGCATAAGATAATTCTTATCACAACATTGAATCATCAATTTCAACAACGTGTAAATTATAAATGAAAAACCGATGCTGGGAGGATCACAATCGTAATGTATTTCACAATTAATGGTTATTGCGTCTATTTTAACACGGGGTAAAGTTAGGATAAAAATGTTTATCATATTTCTTCAATGTTTTTGCATGCCGATATTTTTTTAAAGTTGCATTAACATTCTCAGGTAGTGGTAGAGGTGTAAGTCTATAAGCTATAGAGCGTGATACAAATTCACCACTTGCATTATCGACTGCATTTACTCGATATCACCTGGTTAGAATATTTTAGGAACAGAGTAATAAAGTTTTTTTAAAGTTATGTAATAATTTGGAGAAAAAAAGAGTCAAATTTAACATTAAAATTACGTATATAAAAAAGGTGTATTCAAGCTTTTAGAATAGAATGCAGACCTTTTAAGATGTATAAATTTACTTTTTGGGTGGATAAACACAGTTTTATGGTGCAACTGTAAGCCAATCACAGGTTATAATTACTTTTATTAATTTAATTTCGGTACAGTATTTTTTTTAAAGTGTCAAAACCAAAATTATAAAACAAATAGATTATTAGAAAAAAACATTTTATTTCATCATGGTATCAGCACACACTTAAAATTAGCATGTAATTGACGCGTAGAAGTAAATGAGAATGAAGTGTGTTGTTGTCATCCCTCGAATATTGACTATGGAGAAACCTATAAACTCTTTTCTGCACAGCATCTGTTTAATATCACTGTTTTTTGTTTAAAATTTCAATTTATTGATTTTTTTAATGTAATGGACATTTAATAAGGTTATCAGATTACATTAAAAATTAAAGTTAAAAGATTATCTTTATAAAAGCTACAAAACAGTGAAGTCAAGCTATATGGTCATCAAACTGGAAAGCGTTCTATTTGTATCCGCAGTATCATTTCCTTTTGTTTATTTCTTTAGTATTTGACCATTCTTCTAAGTGACTTTTTATTGCTTAAACTTCCACTTTCCTAACTGAAGTTAAATTAAAACTACATTTATTTTTCAAGTTTTATTTTTTGTTTTTATTCATTCGAGAAAATACATTTCAATAGGTAATTTTCAGTACATTTTTTTTTAAAAATTATTATTTTATTTTCGTAATATTATGTGAAAATTTAAATTTAAATTTTTTTAAATAAATAAATAAATAAATAACTTCGATTAACGTTGTGGTCCCATAACATCATTTAAATCAATTTCACCATCTAACACGCGTTGTAAGTTATTATTGTGGTGAACTTTTCCACGGCACGATTCATCCGCTTTGCATTGATCTGAAAACCCCAAAAAAATCATTTAAAAAGTTATTCCAACTGTCTAGGTCTAGACGGTTTGAAATTTGATCACCTGTTGAGCAACAAAATCCATCAGCAGAACATGTGCCATCAGTTCCGCATGCTCTTCCCTCATTCTGACATGGCAAACTGTACAAATTTTCTAGTCTGCAAATTGCACTTTCGCGAGTTCCAACAAAACACCCAACATTGGCACCGCAGCAAATGTCGGGGCCGTAACAACGCCCAATTCCTCCTGGCCCGCACGGAGTGCACTTTAAAATAACGAACATAAACAATTATTTTACATTTTTAGATAAAATAGAGCTGCTTACCTGCCGAACACTTCGTCCGGATTTCTCATTTCCAGATCTTTTACCTCCTGGTGGACAATTGGTGATGTAGCAGCCATTGACCGCAATGAAAATCAAGACAAAGCAAAACGAAAAGTTAATAAAATATGTGGACTTCATACTGAAAAGTTGCGATCAGAAACTGAAGAAAAAATAATGTGCGAAGTCTTTTTAAAGGAACCCTCCTACTGTGTCAATTTAGGGCGTGCGCAAGCGCCTAGTAAAATAAGTTCGTGGTGCAATAACATCCTTATGAAAGGGTGGGGATCCCGGTTCGAAAATTAGATTAGCTCTTGATCGTTACCCGTGGACGTGTTGTGTACGTGGGCGGGAGCACAAGCCTGAATTATTCAAACTTAACGTTCATTTAATTGATTACGGTATATAAAATATAAAAATACGATAGTTAATTTTCATCGCGTATGTTGGGATTTAAATAGTTGACAGCAGGCGAGGAGTTTGACATATTAATGTTTATTGAGTTGTAGAATTTTGAGCATTAAAAATGGGTCGTCGGAAATACAAAATATAAGGCGGGAATTTAAATTTCTCGAGATTCTTGGGTTATTTTTTCTTCCTGTCGTATAGATTCAATTCTGATACTACGTCATCGGTGTAATCCGGATCTTTAATTGGAAATCTGTAAACAAATATTGATTAGTTTTTTTGCATTAAGTTTTCTATACTATTAACTTACTCGCAACAGATGCCATTATGTACGAGACAGCAATAAGTATTCACTTTCCGTTTGCATTTGCGACATGCCCCGGACACTTTTTCTTCTGTCAGCACAAAAACTAACACGCATATTGTGATCATTATGATCATTGCTTTGTTCATGGCTTATTTTGTTTTTCCCTAAACTAATGATTAGTTCACTGGAAAATTTGTCACAGCACTGTTTGTTACTGTTATTTGTACCTATATATAGTGTTTTAATGCCAGTTACGAATTTCACATCACGTCAGATACAATATCAAATTGTTAAAATTTTTTAAAGATCGGATTAAAGTGGAATTTTTGTTATTAAAGTAACAACGTATGAAATTATTTTTTTTTTAATTTTTAATTTTCTTTTGTGGGCAAATGTAACGATTTGTTTACTTTGTTTTTATGTTTTGCGCGCATGGAATTATGGGGGAATAGGATAGCGGCCATTTTCTCATTTAAAGTTGAACTGGAACAGGTGAGAGGAATGGCGGATGATCTAGGGGCGGTAATTGATGTCGCATCGACAAAACACCCGAAAACAACACAAAAAGTGTTTCAATATGGAACAGCTGGTTTCAGATCAAAGTAATTTGTTAAACACTTTATTAATGATATTTTTATTTAATGCATTGGCAGCAAATCGAAGCTTTGAAAAATTATACCGTAAATATTTATGGTATTCAACTGGCAGGTGGATGAAAAAAACACATTTTTGGAATTCAATCCAAATCCTCGGAAAGTATCGATTTATTTTCTGGTGTCAGTGTGTCACTGGAGAGTGAGCTCGAATATCAAAATATGTTTTACGTTGCTTCCTTATGTCGCGTGTTTGTTTGTTTGTTTATTTGTTTATTTTATTATTTATTATTTTTATGTTTATTTCTATAGAGCAAATGAACTGGAATTTGTTATGTTTCGAATGGGCTTGTTGGCCGCGTTGAGATCGAAATCAACTCAAGGTATCGCGCATTAAAAAAATAAAAAAAGTCAAATATTAATGTGAAACTTGTGCTATTTCAGCCGCAATTGGTGTCATGATCACCGCATCTCACAACCCCGAAGAAGATAACGGCGTGAAATTAGTGGATCCAATGGGCGACATGTTGGAATCAGCTTGGGAAATATTGGCAACTCATGTTGTGAATGCCGAGTACGTTTTTAGAAATGCAATTAGATTAAAATATAAACGTATACGAAGTTAATTTTTAGTGATGTTGATTTGGTGAGAACGTTAAACCACATCATTTTTTCAACTAATCTTGACATGGGTGTCACTGCCAAAATACTGATTGGACGTGATACAAGGTACAATCTCATAAAATCCCATGAAATGTAATAAAATATTAAATTTTTCTAAAATTTTATGAAAAGAAAAAGTAGTTTAGGTCTTTCGCAAGCAGTTATTGATGGAGTTAAAGTTTTGGGAGGTGAAGTGCAAGATTTTGGTAAGAATTAGCTCTTAAATGGAATATTATCTTTTAAAATATTAATATTTTATTGTTAAAAAGGATTACTATCAACACCGCAATTACACTACGTCACATGCTGTACAAATTCGAGTGGAAAATATGGCGTGCCAACGGAAGAAGGCTATTACAATAAATTAGGAACAGCTTTTGTACAGCTTAGGGGTTTGGTAAATGAGAAGAAGTTATTGAAAAGGAAATGCTATAGTTGTTGTTTTTCTAGAACAATGTTGAAGCAGACGAGATTCCTTCATTGCGCCTGGATTGCGCAAATGGAGTTGGAGCACAAAAGATAAAACAAATGCTTCCTTATCTAAACGACAAAATCAACATTGAAATACACAATAGCGGTAAAGGAAAGCTCAACTTCCAGGTTTATATTATTTTATTTGTTTATATTCAGACAACTAATTTTTAAATTACTTTGAAATGATAGTGTGGAGCGGATTACGTAAAAATACAACAAAAACCACCGGAGAATTTCCCTCTCGATGCTGGTTTTCAGTGTGCATCTTTTGACGGTGATGCAGATCGAATTGTATATTTTTACTTGGATTCAGGTGGAGTATTTCACCTGTTAGACGGCGATAAAATTGCTGCTCTGGTAATGTCGACGTAATGTGTTTTATTTTTTTTCTCCAGTTAATTAATTAATTTTAATTTTTAGATTTGCTGTTATTTGCAAGAACTTATATTTCGGTGTAAATTGGATGTCGATGTGGGTGTGGTCCAGACTGCTTATGCTAATGGAAATGCAACTGAATATATTGCGACGAGACTTGTAAGATAAAGTTATGCTTTTGGGGGAGATAAAAACAGATTTAAATTAATTTTTTTGCATATTTTTCTTTTTTGACTAGAATATTCCAGTAGCTTGCGTTCCGACAGGGGTCAAGCATCTTCATCACAGAGCAATGCAATTTGACATAGGTGTTTATTTTGAAGCCAATGGACATGGAACTGTCAGTGAATGCAACCATTAGTGGTTCAAATATTGATTCTACCATTCTATTACACTTTAGGTGGTTTTTAAGGAGCGAATCGAAAACAAAATCAAAGAATTAGTGGTCAATAACACGTAAGACGATTTACCTCAATATTGAATTAACAATAAATAATCAAAAAAATATAGATTAAGTTTGTTGGGAGTTTAGTTTAATTATATAATAACGAGATCAGTTAGTTGAAGTTTTCACTAAGATAAAATAAATCATTTCAAAGTTTACCTGCAGGCCAAGTTGAAGCTGCCCTCAAATTAAAACATATGATTGACCTTACCAACCAGGTAAAACTAAAAAAATATTTATAGTTTTGTTTTAATTAAATAAAATATGTTATAATTTCTTTTTATAGACTGTTGGTGATGCAATTTCGGACTGTCTTTTGGTTGAGGCCATTTTGAATGCAAAACGTTGGAGTATCGAAGATTGGGACAGTATCTATTCGGATCTGCCTAGCAGACAAACAAAAGTGGTAATAGCGGACAGATCGACCATCACCACTACAGATGCGGAGAGACGAGTTGTTGAACCGCCTGGCCTTCAAAGTGCAATCGACGCGCTCCAGCGTCAGTATAAAAATGGCAGAGCTTTTGTCAGGTGAGGTTACATCCAAATTTAATTTTGCTGGTGTATTGATTCATGGTTTGTTTCAATTCACAGGCCTTCTGGTACTGAAGACATAGTCCGGATTTATGCAGAGGCGGACACCCAAGTAAAACGAAATGACTAGTTATTGAATTCATTAGATAACGATTAAATTTTTTATTTTTTATTTTTTTTTTGTGATAGGAAGCGGCTGATAAATTGGCTAATGCAGTTGGAATTAGTGTATACAATCTTGCAGGAGGAGTCGGTGAAAAACCTGTAACTTAATATTTTACTGCACTACGATGGCTGAAATTGAATGCTTGGCACTAATGATTGAGGCTTTTATGGTTGTAATTAAAATACTAATGATTTCATTTTGTATAATAATTTTAATGTGAATTGCAATAAGATTGTGAGGGGACATTTCGAGCAATAAAATTTTATAAAATTATCGGTTATTGTAGCAGACATTACGCTTTAAGTTCATATTTTCGCCACTAGCTGACGCCTTCGAAACAACGTCAAGCTTCTATTGGCTTATATACGATGTGTACTACGTTTGGTTTATGCATGCGATCTTATCGCCGTCGCACTGACGAGTTACCGTTAT
This sequence comes from Strigamia crassipes, assembly GCA_034683725.1. Taxonomy (NCBI): domain Eukaryota; kingdom Metazoa; phylum Arthropoda; class Chilopoda; order Geophilomorpha; family Linotaeniidae; genus Strigamia; species Strigamia crassipes. Next base: position 20,975 of record JAQFXT010000041.1, on the reverse strand, counting down.
ATTAATCCAGCAAATGTTCACAAAATATTAGGCAAGTATTGATTATTCCTGGTAATTTTAACTGTGACGGTTTCATTTGAGAATATCTGCATTGCAGTTATATTTGTTATACAAGCGGATATTCGATCGCGCGGAAATGATGTGAGAAGGTCAGAATTCAGAATTGAGAAATCCGGCAGATGGAGGAGCTAAATTCCGATAACTCGACAAATGAAATAAGATGGAAGATTACGACACGCTTATAAACGAGGTAAAAAGTCGGATTTTTAGTGGTATTTACGTTGTGACAGTTAGTTGTGTTTTCAGTTGAATATTGTGAAGCGCAAACTGGAGAGTAAGGTGCAAGCACTCAACATTTTGAATCAAGAACTGAAGGAATGTCAGGAGCAGAGAGATCGTTACAAAGCCCAAGCCAAACATTCTCGACATCATTTCTGTACTTTCAATGTTGATGAAAAAGTATGTGAATTGTGACAGTTATATTTCGGAGCATTTTATTTCGTTTTAGTTATTTATTTTGTATTTCAGGGCTTGAATCAAATGATCACGAGTTTAAAGGAAAGCAACAAAAACTTGGAAAGTGAGGTGAACGATTTAAGACAAAAATTAATTGAATCTACGGGTGACAATAAGGTATATACATACACGAGAAACACCTAAGCTCTTGAAAAATATCTACGATTATTTAATTTTCTGCAGTTATTACGAGAACAATTATCCAAGCATAAAAATAATAGTTCGGATGAAGCAACTAAACTCCGTTTGGGATTTCCTCAAAACGAGCGAGAAGAATTGATCCAGGAGCTGGAAACCCTCAAAACTAAAGTATTTCGTTGTTGTTGCTTTAAAATAATTTTAAACACAGTTTCTGATACACGTTTTGTCAATTTAGTGCGCTATGATTGAAAGAGATTTACAAATAGTGTTAGATGAACGAGAAGAATTTATTACTGAAAAGGACGCGTATAAGAACAAAGTAGACAGGCTTAATCACCAGTTGAATTACGTACTCAAAGGAGATGAAAAACGAATTGTAGATGTTGATACTTTGGTGATGGAAAATAGGTACAATAAACACAATTTATAAGTATTCAAATTTATAAACTAAAAATTGAACGAACACTTTACAGATATTTACAAGAACGATTAAAACAAATCCAGGAGGAGAAGAGTTTATACTTGCAAACGTTATCAAAATACAAACAAATGTTGGAAAAAAGACGTAACCAAGGCAACCTAAAGATAGGCGCCAACAATGGAGCGATGGTTATTACGCATAGACAAGGTTTAATGGAAAGAAGTAATAAGAAAGAAATTGAATCGAATGTGCGTTATTTATTTTACAGTTCAGAAAATGTTACAGAGCACAAATTTATCCCAACTTCCAACGACACAGACAACAATAGCGGATTTGCGTAGTTTAGCATTAGCACTTTTTGAATCTCTCAATGACAAAAACGTGGCACTGTCCCACCAGAAAAAAGCAAACAAAATCCTTGGCAACCGAGTCACCGAACTTGAAAACAAAATCAAACAAATGTGGGAAAATGGTAGCTTTACGGTTGTTCGTAACTAAATCTAATTTTTACTTAAAATGGGAAATCTTGTGTAGAAAATTCTCAAAGTACACAAGTCTTGAGCGATGTAAACGGTCACGACTTTATATTGGACGAGCCAGACTCACCAAAATCTCTTAATATTACGAGTGAATTGGAGGTTAGTTCACCCGGAGAGCAGAATTTAGGTAATGAATTATAGTTAATTCAAAAATGAAAATAGGAAATCTTATTTTGATTGTTTATAGATGATCAGGCATCGTGTCAAAACGACAATGAATCAAAGAGCAATGAACACAACACGCTTTCTGAAGACAAATCTAACATAACATCCCAAATATCCACGGCAAATGAACAAATGACGGATGAGCTTCCACCGACTCTATTGAAATTAGTGGAGGAAGCGCTATTAAATTTGAATAATAACAGCGAATTTACTAATTAGCAGTGAATAATCTGTTGTTTAATATGTGCAATGTTTAATTGTGATGAACGATGAAACTTCCAAAATCAATTTGAACAGGTTCATCTGTTCGGATTTCTGAAACGGTATTGTATTATTTATTTGGAAATAAAATGTTGACTTGTCATGTGCCAATCCATAGTCCCAACTTTTCTGAGGCTTCACTGCAATGGTGCTTGAGATACGATGTGGGAAACAAAAATATTATTTCAAATTAAAATTTAAATTCTCCAATCACGGTTGATCATAGAATACAGGACTTGGCCTCCAGAATTTAATATGAGTGACGAATTTGATGCGTTTGAAGCTCTTGGTGTGCCACGCTCAAAACTGCCGGATTTAAAGGTGGTATGTAAAGCTGCCGTCAGAGGTACCCACTGCAACGAAGATAGAAATCTTTGTAAATTGCTTGTCGCTAGGATTTAAGTTAAATTTGGTTTTACTTTTTATAATGCAGATTGCAGTTTTCTGTCATGTAGTTAATATAATTAAAATCGTATGATGGATTCATTTATACAAGTATTTTTCAAGTTCTTTTTTAGCTGATGTTAACTATATGGGTTTGGGAATTAAATTTTGAGTATATGTCTGGTAACCATTGATTTAACTGTACCAAAAATTTATTATTGCAATTGTTTACTCTGTGGATCAATATTAGAGAACAATTCGCTAAAGCTTCTTGGTTGATAAATTGTAAAATCCTAGTGGGCTCGAAGCAGTTATTTATAATTTATATTAGTCAAATTAGGTTTGCAGTCCACGTAATCTAGTTGAAAATACATGGCGAAAGTAGATGCAATTTAACAAGAAAGAAACGTTTGCTGGTGAGTAAAATTGTTTTACGTACGTATGACATTTAAAAGAAGAAAGAAAATTATGTTTTTTAAATAATTTTTAATTTTTTTAAAATCTTATCATATCTCATAAGTTCACGCTCGTTTATTGATTATTATGCGAAACGTTATTTTTCTTGCACTCGTTTCAGAAATCTTGCGCTTAATTTTTATGATTAAAAATAAATTCAATATTTGATAATTTTAAAAAGTATAAGGCACTGAAAAAGTAAATGTGCATTCAGCTGTAAGAATTCTTGAAAGTAGGGAATCGTGATGCAAGATAAATGAACAACGATCCACGATTTTGGAAATGACAACTCAACAAGTTATCGCAAAAACGCATCTTATTCCGAAGGTATGTGACAAATGAGGGGCCTGCAATTCATTGATCACCTCGACATCTTGCCACCCGCGAAGGCAACAAATGCGGTCACTAAACTCCCATGACGCAGCGTCTGCTTAAAAAAACAACTCGACTTTTCTCGGGTCACCCGCACCTGCTTTTAAACAAACAAATCGAATCACAGTATAACTCGAACAGCCCATTTTAATGCAATAAACCACGAAAATAAAAACAAATTTGAAGTTACCCCTCACGAAAAACAATTTTATGCATCCACTGAATTTATTAGATCAACAAAACAGTCTATTGGTTCCCGCGAACCAATACTCGCATCTCATTGGTTGAGCGATTACGGAAAACTCACGCGAATCTCAATAACAGCTCGAGCGCCCAAAACGACTTAGAGAATACTTTAATGACATCCGGGAAACGAATAGAAGCGCGACTGTGTGCGATTGGTTTATGGCGCCGTCACCAAAAGTTATCAGTCACGACGACGGAACGGACAGTCGTCGCAGATTTAGTCAAAGAACGATGCACGAGTGCGCGCGTTCCCAATTTACCGCATTTGGAATTGATGACATATTGAAAACGGCTCTGAAAGATGAAAGGTATCCCACCGTCGTCGCTCGACCGTTGGCCGTTAATCTCGCTCAAAGTACACAGCAACAAACAAACTCGACGTGGGTTCCGTGGGAATACGCCGTTATGCCCCCGCTGAACTTCATTTCGCTGCCCCCATCTCCTCCCCCATCAATTTACGCTTACGGCTTTCTCGGTGCCAACATCGAAAAACACGCAACATTTTTTAAAGGTAAAAAATATTTTATTTTATTTGTAAAATTAACTTTTTTTTTTTAAAAAAAAAAAGAAAAAGTATGTGGTTATCAAAAACAAGACATTGTACTTGTTATCCCAACAAGGTATTGTAATAGGGGAAATAGGATTAACTCAAATCCCGCTTAACGACAATTTACTTGACTTTTTGACTTCGGATAACAAAAGAAATTCTAAATGGATTAAATCGAAGCAATACGCGCTCAATTCCTCCGAATCCTAGCACCTCTGTGGCGCCCAACACCAACCCAGATTAGCAAAATTGAAAAATAAGCCACTCGTTTAATGCCCCTTGCTCTAATTACACTAGATTTATATAATAAAAACAAATACCTAATATTAAAAATTAAAAAACAAACAGCGTGTCTTTAAAAAACTGCAATTTGAGGCGATATTAATTGAAAAGACGAGTCGTTTCCTGTTATGATGGAGGCGGAAAGTATGCGTTGTGTAGATTAGGGGGACGCAAAGAAACTCAGGAAGCGATTCGCGTAGTGGGGCGCCTTCTCTTTTCTAACGAATTGGATAGAGGAAGCAATGCAATGTTTACAGTTATAACCTTATACGTTTCCGCATCAACTAATTCACTATTATCTTTGTAAAAATACAATATTGATTGAATGTATGTTTAAATTTTATTATTAGGAACGAGTAAATTAAATATCCCTAACGGACCCCATTCGTGGCCACCGTTTTTATCTCGACAAATACCGAAGCGTAAAGGTGGTCAAGTGCGATTTTCAAGCGACCAAACTGCAGAATTGGAACGAAAATTCGACGAACAGAAATATCTGACACCACCGGAAAGGCGTAAATTGGCCAAAATACTGCGACTTTCGGAGCGACAAGTGAAAACATGGTTTCAAAATCGAAGAGCTAAATGGAGACGACTTAAACAGGTATAAAATTACAAAGTTTCGTTTTATTTAATCCTCGACTAACGAGGGAAATTGAAACCGCACAAAACTGCAGGAGGGCCGTACGCGAGCGCAACGGAAGGCCGGCTCTGAAAAGTCCTTGAATTGGTTTACGGTTATCAGTTAAAAACATCCTGCTAGTATCGACGGTCGTCCTAGTTATTTGAATTAGATTGCAATTAAAAGCAGTTCTTGAAAGTTAACGAAACCTTTTTTTCTAATTCCAGGAGGTTCCAACAACCATCGTAAACACTGGCACCCAGCAGGATGAAGAAGAAATGAAAAACAACGCCATTTTACGAGATCCGTACACAACGTTATAACGTTCAACATGTTTGTTTTGATTGTTTCTTTTTCTCGTTTCATTTCCCGTTATCGTTTTCAAAGCACCCCCATCCGGAGGCTTCGCTGCAACATTGTAAATCAATTCGTGCCTTGGTTGTGGTGCTCAAAGGGATGATATATCAAATCTGATTTTCTAGGAGTGGGTGATTGTGCTAATTACTTTCAGCTTTATCTGAGGTGTTTGAGCGCTTTTCAAATTATTAGCAACATTTTCGAGTCAACAGGTGCCATTAAATGACTGGGTCGTTAAGATTGACTTAAATATTAGCTGTCAACGAGCTGTTTTATAGGAATGATAGGAAAAATATTTTTAATTAAGAGCGTGTTGAATCATTCTTATCTCCAATGTGCCTATAATTATTAATTTTAATTATAAGGGATGATAAGTTGGTGATTCTCGTGCCAACAAATGTTTATATAGTTAAATATTTTTTAGATTATTACGCAAAAAATGTCTTTTTTTATTTAAACCACTTCCTTCCAAATATAAAACACCGGTATTATTATATAGTTTACAACAAGAAAACAAAAACCGTTACCTGAATTTAGTGCATTGTTTCAATAAAAACATTTTCATAAAAATTCATACCACATATAAAACAAAAAGTCATATAAAAGTGTTGTAATAAAGTAAATGTTTTATACAAAATATTTAATTTCTTTTATAAATATCACAAGTCGAGCTTACGGAGCAGTAAAAGGGGAATAACGAGGAAAAATCCACCTAGGATGTAACACAATTTCGCTCCCAAAAGCCAAAATACTGTTTGAAATAAAATAAAAAATAAAAAAAAAAATAAAAAAAAAAAATAAAAAAATCAGTAAATTTGTAAGCGAACGTTGAAATAACTATTTCTAACCACTTGAAGCCAGAATCGGACCCAGTGCTCGAGCCAAGGCGCCAAGAGAACGAAATATTCCCATTACTGTTCCTTTTTGTTGGTGAGATCCTGCAAATAACGTTTAATTGCCAAACAAGTCAGTGATTAAATAAGTCTCATTTAAGCTTTTACCATAAGCGCAAATTAGAGTAGTCAAACATGGTATAACAGTAGCTGATGCTGTTGAGAATAATTGTAATAAATTGTTATTTAGTTTTATAAACAAGCAAAACTAGGTTACCAAATGAATACATGGTTAATCCCAAGTACAAAATCAACTCGTTCGTTGCAAATCCAATGCAAATAAATGCGGGTATTATCAGGCAAAGTCCCTAAATAATACGAAAATGTACAAATTGCACCAAATATGTTTTGAAATTTTTATTTACCAAAAGGGTAATCTGTTTCTCTTTACCAACGGGCATTCTCCTAAGAAAAGCCCCTGCAAACAAAAATAAAATGAAATAGATAACCAAAATAATAAATTAATGAAACGTACCTTGAAATGTAGCCATTAATAAACCAATGTAAAGAAACATTTTACCCTGCTGTACACTGAAACAGTTAATCAATACAATTTAAATACAGAATTTCATTTTAATTACTAGATATTTAACAACCTCGTATACTGAAATCGGATGTGTGTGAGAAACGTCAATGTGTATTCCAAGCCGGAATACAAAAATAAAAACAAAAAGCAAATCAATCCAATTTTCCGCATGTTTTTCAAATCTAAAATTAAAAGTATAAATATAAATACAAATAAATACAAATAAATCGTTTTTAAATTTCAAAATACCTTTATCATTTACTTTCTGTACAGGATCAAAACGAAACAACGCCGATGGATTAATAAAATTCAACGCGTTATTCAAACCACTGCCTAAACTCTTCGCCTAATTAACAAACTTGAAATTCAAATTTGTCTCAACTAACATTTTTTTTTAAAAAGTTTGAATTTACCCTTCTGTCTCTCGTCAACGTTTCATCAAAACTCAATAACAAATAACCAAAATCAATAACAACCAATGTTAGCGCTAGCAGTGCGGGCCATGAAAAATAATAAGTATTTTCCGTTTTTGTCCAGTGAGCAAATAACGCTCCTGTAATGGGTCCAACAATAAATCCAATTGAAAATGCTATACCAATCACAGCCTGGAAATAAAACGCGATTATTTCTACACAAATAAATAAAGTAATCAACTCACCATGCCTTTTGCGCGAGTTTTTTGAGTCGAAATATCAGCTATAACTGCTGTGCTAATGCTGACATTCCCTCTACTGATCCCACCAACAATTCGTGACATAACAAACGTGGAAAAATTCGTGGCATTCGCCCATAAAATGTAACAAAACATTTCGCCAACCTAAATAAATTATTAACATCCATTATTATCAAAATTAACTCAAAATAAAATCAAAATAACGAATACCATAGAAACGAGAAGTACAGATTTCCTTCCATAAACATCGGATAACGCGCCCATTACGGGCGATGCAATAAATTGTAAAAATGAAAATAAAGAGCCAATTAATCCTACAATAAAAAAATAATATTAGAAATTTAAAATACAGGCCCATGACTCGTAAACGTACCTCCAAATAGCACAACATTAAAATGACCCGGCGCTCCGATTGCTTCTTGAAAGTAATTGATTTTATCCACTAGGAATAGATACAACGATCCCTGCAGAATAAAATAAATATATTTGTAAAAACACAACTAATTTAGAGTTAATACAGATCTTATACTTTGTCATTTTTGTGATAATAATCCAACAGCGATGGAAGCAAGGGTAATATAAGTGTAAATGCCAACAGATCGATTAATAATTGTATGAAAACAACGATTAACGTCTTAGAGTCCGATCTGTTCGACGCTTTTCCTTTGTTGTTGGATGACATTTCTGTACTTAAGAAATATTTGTAAGAATCACTCTTGCTTCAGATGTAAATAGAAATAGTATTTGTTGACACGTGTGCACACTTGTGACATTTCCTTGCGGGTGCGCCGATGCATTTCCTTGTTATTGCACTCGAATGTTAAATGTCTACACACTATTGCAAAATATATGAACCTATTAAACCGTGTTAGAAGTTATCGTGCGAGCAAATGATTAGGTATGGCAATTGTCTGAAATAATTCAGTAGGCGTACTACTTACTGTCTGTATCGGTGCTGACCGGTTAAATTAAATACTTCTCACTAGAGGTCGCGTCAGAACGAGACGCAGGAAAAAGATGTAAAACAAATTCAGTTTTTCAAAACTTAAATTTTAATTTTAATGTTGTTTATTTATTTATTTTTATTTACTTTCAACAAGGTGAATTTACACAGAAATCCGTGCCATTAATGACTCGATGTGGAGGTGTAACTTATACTCATTGACTAATGTTTGAGTTGATGGACAAAAATGAGATGTACTGGGGAAAAGGATGGACGGGATAGACGGTCAGGTATTTGTAAATTTACTCACATGGCCTTAAAAGAGTCACTGCTTATATTTTATAAATGGGAAATACGTAAATTTGTGGCAATCAATCGCCAATCATCATAGAAAATTTCTAAATTTTATTATACGTACTTTGTAAAAAATAGTCGAAACGCAGGAAACTGTCAGTTGACAGTCGACAAAAATATTTATCAGTTGTAAGAAAAACAAAACCAAGACAACCAAATTATTTTTGGGCTATTCGTATTTTCCAGTCTCAATTATGAGCAGTGTGTTTTGGTTGGAAAGATATCAAAATGTATTTCCATGTCAAGATTTATTTTCCATCTTTATATTTATGATTGGTATATGCCTGTATGGTGTGTCTTTTCAACACTTATTTTTTCAGAATTGTTTGTTAAAGCGAACACCGTTTTCGAACCAACAGGTGCTTTTAAATGACTCGGTCGTTCAGAACGACTTGAATATTACCTGTCGCTGATGCGTGACGGGCTGGGAAAACATTTTTAATAAGAGCAAATGAGCTGTAGCTCATTGATAAGATTATATCGCGCATTATTTATTTTTGGGCAGTGTTTCAATACAAATTTGCACGCAAAACTATGATATTTTAAATCAAGTTTTCAAGAATTTTCCGAACAGTTAATAAAACAAAACTCAATAGAAACAGACATCAGATGGCATTTTTATTAACACGCATTATTCCATTATCATTAAACTAACAATAGAACTAAAGGTTTTATATCTTCAGGAAGGCAATGGGCGTTAGGAAGTGTCAACTAGGCTTAACGTCACATTAAGTCTATGGTTGTTACACGGTAAAATTCAACGCATTCAGTATAAAATATATACCAGCAAATTTTTTTTTCTTCAGACTAACCAGACATATATATGACTAAGCGGTACATAAAAGTAAAGGAACACAGTGAATAAATTTTGATGTAATTTCTTCTTTCTTTAAAACCGCATCGAAAATGATGGAAAATCCTTGTGCAACGCCAACTCTGGCAACAAAGTTTGAAACTCGAACAAACTATATATCGATTACACCCGTATATTTTTACATTTCTTTCAGCAGATGCAATGTACCGGTCCGCGTGGAAATAAACGACAGAGGAGATTGTAACGGCTTCGAAGATGAATGCATTTGTACGTGGGATAAACCGCTGAAAGGAAAGATCTATTACCATCCCGTCGATGATGATCCTTATTTCCTAGGATGCACAAAAGTAACTTCCTCGATACGAACGCGCAAAGAAATACTTCCTCGTTCTCATCATTAATACTTTATTTTGTTTTAGTTAATTATACCCGTAGAACGGGTTCAGCCGATCCGTCCTATAGCAAACTTGACGCTTTCACAGGAACCAATGGAAACGACGACAACATTTCAAAGAGAGTTTGGAAAAGTCCCACCAGTATTTTAATTTATTTCTAGTTAAAACAAAAAAAATGTGTATATTATATATATTTATATCGCAGATGGACTTTCAAGGCAATAGAAGGCAAATTCGAAAATACGAAATTCCTTGCGAACCTGTCTCTTCCGAAACGGAGTACAGAAAAATTTATTATGCAAAAGTAAGCAATAACGAAAGGCGGCAAATGAATAAAGGAATTAAACTCTTTGATATTTTTATTCCAGCCAATTGAACCTGCAAAACCGTTCATTCCTGAGCTTCGACAGCCGAGTGAAGGAACTATGGAACATACAACTTCGTACCAAAGGACATTTAAAAGATTTGACCCGTGCCAGATAAAAAACAGCAAACCGACAACGTACGCGCCTAAAAGGCCAAAATTAGAGCGGGTAGCGTTTTTTGGCTCTTCTACTACCAAGGTAATGCTTCTTAACGACAAATTAACAATATAAAAATCGAGTTTGAAATTTCAATCTGTAGGACACCTACACGGCACATTGCAATGTCCCTAGGCGCCCCCCGATTAAACCTTTTGGAAGTGAAATGTCAGGAGTAATGTGTTGTCACGAAACCAAATACGAAACAACGCAACAAAGAGAATTTTTTCCAAAATCCGCACCGAGAGCGCATCTAGCTAAGTACAGTCCGGACCCATATTTAATTAAACCGGAAAAGGCGGACTGTAATAATTGGGAAAGCACAAAATGTTCCCGCGGTACATTTTTCTTCTTTCGATTAATAGATTCGACACCGATCAGTAGCATGAAGCGAGCGTTCATCGCTCACCACGACGTGATCCCAGTTTGCGCTATCGTACCAAAAAAGCTTCCAATTCACACTGGCACACCGATGACTACGGGAACAACATACACCGACAACTATTGGCAGCGTAAACCCGAAAAACAGGGCAGAAGACCGGATTGGTCCGTACGTAGAGCGTACAGTGCGCCATTGGAAGAAATGGAAAAAGACTCCTCTTATGATTTAGAGTAAAACGAAAAACGATTTTTAAATAACACACTCTTTTCATTTATTATTTGCTCCGCAGTTTCAAGAAACCAGGACCGGCAGCCAGGACAACATCTCTTCGACCGAAACGCGTTTTACTCGAGTTTGGTACCTGCGATGTTGTTCCTAAAGAAACCACGAATCAGTCGCAATATAGACCTCCGCCGAAAGGCGACCACAAGGGTCACAGTTACATGCCACCTCGAGTGTACAAGAAAAGCGACGATTATGTCGATTATGTAACAACAACTCAAAACGCTTTCAAAGGTAAGTGATAGATGTAACATTTCGGGAATTTTTATTTTATTCGTTTTATTTATTTTCAGGTGTGGCAGCTCGGCGCAGACTGCCCATCGAAGTGTCTCGGTTGGCGGAATTGCAGATGCGGTATAAGGATAAGAGAATGGCTAATCGCACAATGTATCGAGAAACGTTTGGTGTTGATTTTTACTTTGTGCCTACAAAACCTTTACCTCGTAAATCATTACTTTTTAATTATTTTTAAAACTGATTCATTAAAGTTACTTCCTTTTGTTTAGCTCGAAAAAAGGAACGCTGCATGTATGACATTAAATCATCCGAGCGCAATGACCCCCGCGATAGAAAGCCGACGCCTCCGTGTGTTCAACAAATGCCTTCGTGTGTTCAACATGTCGAAGTGGCTTAAAACTACAGTATTATCAATATCATTTATATATATAAATGGCTTAGTAATTGATTAATGCTGCAATGTTGTTATTTTTAATTATTGTCTGGTTGGTCAATTATCAAAATTTAAGCGAACACTTTTAAAATGTTATTTCCTTAACAACAATATAAATTTTTTTCCTGTTTTTAAAAATAAAATATGTGAATACTTTATTTTCATGCTCATTGCAAAAGCAAATTTATAAATATTCTTCAACCGCATGAAGATTTTATTACATTAAAAACACCGAGTGATAAAATTGAAATTCTGGAATGGTGCGTTGTGGCTTAAATTACTCGTTATTGACTGTTGGAACCCATGAAAGTCAGTTTAAGCAAGAAATAAGAAAATTTAGACGTTTAATTCACTCAACAAGTTGACAACAGTCCGCAACACATTGTCCAGGGTTTTAAATTTTGTAGACAAAACTTAATATTAAGACTGACGAGAAATGCCCTGAAATCAGACTAGACACAAGTTCCGGTGTGAAATGTGAAAGTTAAAATTTTGTTTGAATGACTCGCCAATTATCGTCGAATATTTGAATTTTATCTTACCCATTGTAGACAAAGTAAGAAATGCACGATTACAAAACAAAATATTTGGTACCGATAACAATTGAACAAGTTTAAATCTTAAACAACAAAAACAAACGAACTTGTCAAGTGTATTGAAAAAGGTGAAAAACATATCATATAGTATGAATTATTTTGTATGTATGTATATATATATTAAATATTAAATAATAATCACCAAGGAATTATCTTTGTTAGAGTTGAATTTAAACCAATTCTTTCAACACCAGGAAAAAAAAGGTGCTTTGTGATGAAAGCTTTGGGTAAACGAACTAACGGATTGCAAGCAGTTATCACGAGAGCGTTCAACCGTCACGACTGGCATCTGAACAAGTTGCACTGGAGATTTACCGTCTTTCAAGGCTTGTGTTAAATTCAGGATTTGTCCCCGCATCACCGACATTTGTTTCTCGAAAGTGTGCCGATCGAAACCTTTATCAGTCTGAAATAAATAAATAAATAAACCATTACACTAAATTGCTGACAAATAATTACATAATTCTTTCAATTACTTTAAACAACTCAAACAAATCATCGCACAAGTCCTGAACATAATTCATGTCCGAAAGTTGTGGTAGAATCAGATCGCGAATTTCATCCGAAAATGGAACTCTCGCCTGAGGAAGCCAAGCCCAGTGAAAAGGATCTACGCATATAGAATATAGAAAATAAAATTAGGAATTTAAAAAATTCGGATGGAATAACAATCCGCACATGCTCGCCAGGAATCTGGATGCTTAAAAGGAAATGCTAGCCCATTGTCAATCGCCGATATTTTTATGTCTGGTTCCTTGACAGTCACTACGTCCCAGTCCTGTACCATTCGTTGTTGTTTATTAATGCGGGAATAATGAATGAAATCGTTAAGTGAAACTTACTTCAGCACCTGCAGCACGATCGGATTCAACTTCTGGTTTATCATATTTGATCAACCAATTATCATTTCCTCTATCTATTAACAAAATAACAAAATAATTTCGTTCAAATTTTTGATTCATCATTTTAAAGCATACCGGTGTTTCTTGTAATGTAATCCAAAACAACTAATCTTTCAAACTGAAATTGAAACTGTTTTTGAGCCGGTGCAGCGAGTTGCTCCGATTCAAACCTCCGTAGCCAAAAATCAGCATCTTTGTGATCAGTTACAAATAGTTGAAAAGAACCAACCTAAAATAACAATAATATAAAAACAATTAACACTTATAAAAGTGAAATAAGATATTTTACTTTTGGAGGAAGTCCTATACGGTGAAAACGTCTACCTATGGTCGGAAAACGCCCAGAAACGTTTTTCTTCGCTCTAGCCTTTGCTCTATCCAATGGTAAATAATTAAACGTTTCACTAGCTAATTTAACAACCTTAAAAAATAAATTAAATAATAAAAAAAATAATTTTTTTAAAGTAATTTTTATTTCTTTTTACTACCTTAGTCTTTGGCACGATATTCAGCTGTAACTTTTGGTCAACTAGACTAGCACCCGCTTCGGATAAATATCCTTGATTCGGAACGAGGCAATTTCGACCAAAGCAACAAGGACAACATAATTTGTGCATCCATTTTGTCCACTTTGGATTAAGGCGACCATACGGCTCTTCATCTTTAGGTTTAAAAACTCCTATAATTTTCTAAAAAATAAATAAAATATTTTAACACAAAATGTAAATGGCATTTAAAAAGAGAGAAGGGTGCGAGAGAAAAATAAGTCGCCATTACATCATTCCTATCCTTAACAAAGTAGCTGCCACTCGATCCCTGATAAATCCTTTCCGGATAAATTCCGTTTTCAATGGCTGCTTCGACTTCTCGTATAATTTGCGTAAACGACGAATCGTCGGGAAAATAATTAAAGTGGTAGCCAATTTCTTGCTCCATTCTGCTTCCGAGAAGTGGCTGATTTTCCTGACAACTACGTGGAGAACCAGCACCTACTGCGGGGGTTGCAGAAGGTCCAAAAGTGACGTCTGGTAACGATTCTTCAAGACCTCGCGGTCGGTCTTCTGCCAAGTTGTTAAGTGGTTTCACCTCAGTTTGTTCGGTAGTCATTTGGCTCGTTCGCTTTAATTGGGCCCGAAAGACAATTAAGAGCTAAATAAATTGAATACGAAGCGGTTGACGACCTCGCCGGAGTTCCAAACCAAATATCTTACTCAAACACAGATATTCGCACCTGCTGTAACTCACAATCACGTGGTTTGTGTGCGGCCGCTTTTGCTCAATTCAAATTCGACCGTTTCCTCGTTCATCACAGTTGAAAGAGAAGGGAATGTTGAGATGTTTTAAGCAAAATGCGAATAATCTCGGTTATATCACAGACAAATAAAAACGTGACAATTTGTAGTAGATAACTTAATATCAGCTGCTAAGGCGTCGCATGACGTAGCGCCGTAGTAAATTATCTAAAGCGACGTCACCTCTTCAACTCGAATATTTCACAACTCAACAATAATACAGCCAGAAACAAACTCGACGCAACGTATTAATAAATGTATTCCATTTAACTAATTATTGCTCGATCGATGCTTATTTTGAATTCGTCATAATATTCAAATAATTTCCCTTAATAATTTAATTTCTATCACAAGATGTCGGTAGCGTCGATGATTCCCAGTCGCCAGCACAAATCTCAAGAGATTTTAACATGGCCGAAGACAATGAAGAGGGTTTACCAGGTCTGACGCCAGAAGAAGACGCAGCTAATTCGTACAATTACGAAAACGAAGATGAGGCTAAGGGTTCTCGGTAATATTTACCCGAATTAATGATCCAGGATCGACAAGAAACGAGTTGAATTGCGATCACTAAGAGCTAGTATTTTACATTTTTTAGATCAAGTTTTGGAGGAAGAGGGACCCCTTCAAGATTCCGGGGACCTCCGCCAATGATGCGAGGGCCTCCTCCTCACATGCGTGGACCACCTATGGGAATGCGAATGCGACCTCCTCCTCCTGGTTATAGAGGACCTCCACGTTACGATCCTAATTTTCCGCCTCCGAACATGTCCAATTCAGGAATGCCTCATCCGCCGGGAATGCCTCCCCAGGGAATGCCACCTCCGCCGGGAATGGTGAAGAATTTTAAACACTTAAAGTTTACTGTTATTTATTCCATTGTTAATGCAGAGACCGCCGATGTTACCTCCGATGAATGTTCCACCACCTGGTTATAATAACAACAATTCGACCAATAATTCGCAGGGGAATCAAGCTGGGAACACTCCGGGTTCGTCCAATCCATCTCTTGCAGGAATTGATCTTTCGGGCGAAATTTGGGTAGAAAATAAAACGGCTGAGGGAAAGGTAATTGAAACTATTTGACTAAGATCTTGGATTTAATGCGTTCGATTTGTTTGCATTTCCCAGTCGTATTTTTACAATGCAAGAACGCGGGAAACTGCTTGGACAAAACCAGAAAATGTTAAAGTGATCATGCAAGAGCAAGTGGAAGCTATGGCTGTGGCTGCGGGAGTTACACCGACCAGTTCCACCACGACGGCAGCACAAGCAGCCGTAGCGCAAGGTGAAATAAAAAAACTTAATTTAACAAAAATACATTAATAAAATATGTAATGTGTAAATTTCAGCTCAGTCTGCGATGCAGCAAAAGACTGGACAAGCGGACGAAGGCACCGAAGAGCCGGATCAGCGCCAGCAAGCAGATCATGGTACGAATGATCAGACTGCAAATTCTCAGACTTCACAGGGTCAGCACACTTTGATGGCATCTGCAGGTTATGGGATGCCCTATAATATGCCTCCCCCGGGTATGATACTCGGCATGGCTTATGATAAACACGCCGTCACGGTACTAACACTTTTTGCGCTTTTGCAGGAATGGGACCACCTGGTTATCACGGATATGCGCCACCTGGTTACATGCCAGGGTACATGGGCGGCCAACAGGGGCCGGGAATGGGCCCTGGAGGCGATAACGCCGGGGGCGGAGGGGTAAAACAAATTTTTAATTAATAATCATTTATATTTTGTTCGTGTAAATTACAATACCGATTGTGTTTAGTGGTGGCCGATGCCACAAATCGACCCGGAGCTGCACAGTAAGGCTGCTGAGTGGTCTGAACATAAAACACCGGACGGAAGAACTTATTATTACAATTGCAGAACGATGGAATCGATTTGGGAGAAACCTCAAACGTTGAAGGACTTTGAAAGTAAACGAACAGAGCGAAATAATGAGAATATTTGATTAAACGTTTGTTTATGTTATCAGATGCGCAGCAAGCTAGCATGATGGGTGAGGATGGTTCCGGCACAAAGATGGAGATGGACGTGGTTCCTGAATCGGCGCGAAATGGGGCTGGAGATGGGATGAATAACGAAACGCGTCTTGATGAAAAGGTTAAACGAGAAAGCATTTTTTTGTTTTATGAAACAAAAAATTAATTTTTGATTATTCGATTTAGAATGATAAACACGTGAGCATCCAGAGGGAACCTCAAGTTCATACTCAGCAAAGTCAACAGGCGGCGCTGCAGCAACAACAAGCGTCGCAACCCCAAGCAGCGCAACAACAAGATAAATCTCGACCAGTTTCCAGCACTCCTGTGCCTGGAACTCCGTGGTAAACAAAGAAAAAACAATTATTTTTTTTAAATTTTTGATTAATTTTTTTTTCGACAGGTGCGTTGTTTGGACAGGTGATCAACGAGTATTCTTCTACAATCCCAGCACGCGAACTTCCATTTGGGAACGACCGGAAGAGCTTCGTGGGCGATCGGATGTGGATAAGATGGTGCAAAAGTCGCCCGATCCAAATGATAAAAGTATTTATTGATTCGAGTGATTTTAGAGCTGTAATTTTAACTAAAACATAACTGAATCAGGTGCCAAAAGGAAGTCCGGTGAAGACAGTGACGACGAAGAGGACGATGAGCCACCTACTAAAAAAACCAAGTAATATTTCTATTAAAAATGTGAATATTTTTTTTGTGTTTACATTCGTAATTTCGATTAGGGAAGACAATGATTCTCCTCCTGCGAAAGGTGATTCCGCAGAAGACGAGAAAGAAACCAAACCGCAAATGATCGATGCGGGAAAAGAGGCAGCGATTGAAGCGGAAGTAAGAGCTGCGCGTGAAAGGGCCGTTGTACCACTTGATATTCGTATGAAGCAGTTTCGAGAGATGTTGGTGGAGAAGGAGGTAAATAATTTATCTCGAAACGTGTTTTATAATGAATGGGAATGGTTTATTTATTGTGTTTTGTGTACGTAGGTGTCGGCTTTTAGCACGTGGGAAAAGGAATTGCATAAAATAGTTTTCGACCCTCGATATTTGCTTTTGACTTCTAAGGAGAGGAAACAGGTATTCGAAAAATATGTTAAGGAACGTGCAGAAGAGGAGCGCCGTGAGAAGAGGAATAAAATGAGAGAGCGGAAGGATGATTTTCGACGGCTGTTGGAAGATGGGAATTTGTCTGGAAAGTGAGTTAAACTCGATTCGATGATGAATAGACGATAAATTGATAAACGAATGGTGTTTTAGGTCGACGTTTAGTGATTTTGCACAACGGTATAGTAAAGATGAACGTTTTAGGAACATTGAAAAGATGAGAGAACGAGAGAGCATTTTCAATGAATACATTCTGGAAATTCGACGTCGTGAGAAAGAGGAGCGGTCTAATCACAGAGAAAAGGTCAGTTACACAATGGGATTGATATATTAACATTTAACTCGAATGTATTTTTATTTTTTTCGTTTTTGTTTATTTATATTTTTTTTTCGAAACACAATTTTTTTGTATGCAATGATCATGTTTATGAAATGAGAATTGCATGGTTAACAAAATTACATAATTTAATTTAATTTATTTTATAATTTTTCTTGCTAATTATTTTTTCCAGTGGATGGTAAGATGTGTTTTATATTTATTTATTTTTAATTTTATTTTTCAGCCTTTAAAAAACATTAATTGATCGCTTTTTACAGGAAGTGTGATAAAAATTCTATTGATTTCAGAAAATTCTGTATTTTTTTTTTTTACTTTTATGATTTATTGCCAATTGATTTTTAGGTTGATGTATTACATTTGATTACAAGTTTTCAGGCCAAGGCTGCAATTAATGATTATTTCTAACTAGTTTGACCATTATTCGTGTTTTAAAAGTGCATTTTTTTTTTTTTTTAGTAAATACTTGTTAGCAATAGTTATAATTTCTTATAAAAGCATTTTCGCCAGATTGAAATAATGTTGTACCTGATGTTCAACTTGTTTTGATTTCAAGAGAGAGAGTCTTTCCAGTCTCCTTGGAAGCTTCTTGGCTCACAGCACACTGCTACTGCTACTTCTGCTCCTAGAGAACAAAGTATTTGGGATAGGCTCAGTCACAAAGCGTATGATGAGTGACAATGAGTATGCCTGGTATTATTCCCATTTTTCTTAATTTCTATCTAACTGTGGGATATTTGTTGTTACTCTGTGAAATCTTTGGGAAACATCACTGGTTGGAATTTAACGTTAATATGCTGTATTTTTTCTGGATAATATTTTTATATACATTTTAATTTAAATGTTTGCAATGAGGGAATTTTAGTTTAAATTTGAAAAATACACAAATTTAGTATAACAAAGTAAAATAAATAAGTAAAAGCAGAACCACATGTCTAATGTATTAGTGAAATACATGTTTATACTTTATGATGGTTCTGTTGCATCTAATTTATTCGAATTTAGTGTTAAGATGGTTTGCTATTTTCAATTAATAACGAAAATTTGAATAATTATTTTTTAAAATTGAAATTTAAAATTTTAGATTTAGTGCATTCAAAAATAGCAAATTTTATCTTTGTTTACTGATTTTATTTGCTAAAATAATTTCTTGAAGGATTTTTGTTTTTTGTTTTGTTTTTAAATGCAAAGATTTGGCTTATAATGCTTCGATAGGTCGCGAATTGACTGAATGAGAAATTATTTTAGTAGAATAAAAGTAAAGTTTGTAATGAAATCTTGGTTCAGAGCTACAGGATTCCGTTACATTTTGCTGCTGCTTTTATGTATCTTAGAGGATCTTAATAATTATTTATTTTCAGATTTCAAAATACTTGGAAATTGTATATTTTTATAATGTACTTTTCTCGTTTTACAATTTGTGCCAAGCAAATGGCTTTTGTTAAAATGAAATTAATTTTTATCGAAAAACAGCATTTGTTTCGCACAAATTGCATAAGTAAAAGATTTTTTTTTTAAGCAAAAAAACGACAAGTTTGAATTTTAAATGTTTCCTGATTTCTGCTTGCAGCTGAAACGTGAGTTTTTTGAGCTCTTAAAAGAGCACTCAGAAATTGATAAACATTCACGTTGGAGCGAGACTAAAAAGAAAATCGATTCTGATCCACGCTACAAAGCTATTGACAGTAGTTCTCAACGAGAAGATTGGTTCAGAGACTATTTGTCCAAGTTACAAAATGCAAGTTCGAACTGCTGGTTGTTTGTGAACGAGAAATCATTTAATTTCGTTTTGTTTTTTTTAGGAATCCGATGAGGAAATGGCGAAAGAACGCGAAAAGCAAGAGAGAATTGAAGCGAGTCTCCGAGAACGAGAAAAAGAAGTTCAGCGGACTTTGTCAACACACTTGCGCGAAAGGGATAAGGAACGCGAACAACACAAGAGAGATGAAGCTGTGCAGCATTTCAGCGCTTTGCTTGCTGATCTAGTAATTAATTACTCGCGGTAGTGATTGGAACGTTAGTAAAAATTAATTATTTTTGATAGGTTCGTCAATCAGATTTAACTTGGCGCGAAGCAAAGCGAATGTTGCGCAAAGATCATCGTTGGGAGTTGGCTGAACTTCTTGATCGAGATGAAAAAGAAAAATTATTCAATGAACACATTGAACAGCTTTCCAAAAAGAAACGGGAGAAATTTCGCGAACTTTTAGATGAGACGCCAAGCGTAAGATTAAAACGAGTAATATAATTTAGACAGATTTTTTTTAAATTGTTTTTTTTTTTTCAAATTGTAATTTTAGGTAACTTTAACGTCCTCGTGGAAGGAAGTGAAGAAGTTAATTAAAGAAGATTCTCGATACACTAAATTTTCCTCCAGTGATCGGGTGAATATCAAAATACAATGTGCAAACATAAAAAATTTAATTTCTAACGAATATTTTTTTGTGTTTTAAAGAAATGTGAAAGGGAATTCCGTGATTACATTCGAGACAAATTGGTCGCTGCCAAAGCTGATTTTCGAGAGCTTTTAAAAGAAACTAAGTTCATCACTTACAAGTATGATAACCTAAATTAATTTTTACATTTTCTTTGCTTCAGTTAATATTTATTCATTTTCACAGATCCAAAAAATTAATCGAGGAATCGGATCAGCATTTGAAGGATACAGAAAAAATTCTAGAGGTAACTGAAACTTACAAACGATGATAAATATTAATAAATGGTATATTTTTTAGAACGATAAACGTTATCTGGTTCTGGATTGTATTCCTGAAGAGCGTCAAAAACTCATTTTGAACTACATCGATGACTTGGATAAGAGGGGTCCACCGCCACCACCGACTGCATCTGAACCATCTCGAAGAAGTACCAAATAAGCATCGATGCGTGCGCGTACCACCTATTACGTCGTTGATCGTTAATGTATTTTTAAGTTTCAACATTTTAAAATATAATAACGGCCTTTGCATT
>JAQFXT010000040.1:97500-137283 GCA_034683725.1 Strigamia crassipes | reverse complement strand
AAAGAAATGAAAGAAGAAAAGGAAAAAAGAAATGAAAGAAGAAAAGGAAAAAAGAAATGAAAGAAGAAAAGGAAAAAAGAAATGAAAGAAGAAAAGGAAAAAGAAATGAAAGAAGAAAAGGAAAAAGAAATGAAAGAAGAAAAGGAAAAAGAAAAGGAAAAAGAAAAGGAAAAAAGAAATGAAAGAAAAGGAAAAAAAATGAAAGAAAAGGAAAAAAAAGAGAAAAGGAAAAAGAAAAGAGAAGAAAAGGAAAAAGAAAAGAGAAGAAAAGAAAAACGAAAAGAGAAGAAAAGGAAAAAAGAACTGAGAGAAGAAAAGGGAAAAGAAATAAGTACACATTTATTTAAATACAATTAAGAGAAGCAATATAACAAATAAAAATGGCTTCCGAAGTGGTCCGTGTTCGTATTGTGACTTCCGTGTTCGTATTGTGACTTCCGTGTTCGTATTGTGACTTCCGTGTTCGTATTGTGACTTCCGTGTTCGTAATGTGACTTCCATGTTACAAAAGCCGTCGTAGTCTATTTATGTGCTTAAGTTGACGTCCAAGTTTCGAAAAGCTGCACAAAATGTAATATGCAATAAAACTATCGTGACAAAAATAGCCTGAACACACAAAAGCGGAAAAACACTGCGTAACTAATAACTAAAGTGGACAAAGAACAAATACAACTATATAAAATAAAATTCATTCATACAATTGCGCTCAACGCGGCTAAATAATGCGAGTCTCGCATAAGCGAAAAAACACCAGTTATTGTTTAAACGCAAAAATTATCGTTATATATAAATGAAAAAAGAAAATGTAGTTCAAATATTGAAAAATCGTAAAAGCGGCGTGTTCGTATTCTTTTCTTCGTCTCGAACAACGCATTTAAAATACATTTGACAAATGAAATACAATTTTACAGCATTAGATTACTTAACAAACTCGAATTAGAGAAAGTAATAACAAATTTAAATTCAATTAATAGACATTAAAACGAAACTAACCGCTTTTTGAAATTGATTTCTGCTCTTGCGTCGAAAAACAAATTGGCCGAACCACGCTGCTGCTGCTGCCTTCTCCGTTTAAATTCAATGTACAACATCGTCACGGAACGAGCTATTTCCGGCGATGAATACTTAATGAGCACGCGCAAGTTATGGTTTAACGCTGCCACCTGATGCCAAAAATTGGTTACTGCACTAACGACGCTGTAATTAACGCCTATTTACTTTTTATAGATCCACAGAAATAAATTCGTCGATTTCATTAAATCGCAATGAATTATACGTAGAATATGCCGAATATGCTCGGAGCATTTATGCAAACTTGTAAAGTCCTCACAAAATTATCCAGATGGCAACCCTGTTTTTTTTACCTTGCAAATTACGTCATTTCACCATAACTCGAATAACAATAAGATCTCTTACCGTCATTCCTTTTCTTTTAAATGCGGCAGTACTAGTATGTATGAATCCTAAACGATAAATTCGTGTTATATTATACGTAGAATGTTAAATAAATCGCCATCTGCCATTTTCTTTTTGAACTTGTAAAGTTCAAATAAAATCCGCGAGATGGCAGACCGGTTTTCTCGTCCGTTGTCCATCTCGGAGAAACTGTTTAGATATGTTTATATGCGTTTTCTATTTCGAAGCGAGTCATATCAGTAAACGAGCGTATTTTAATATTAATTTTTCTGAAGTTTATTGGTTACAGACTAGACATGCGAGGGAAACCCACGACAATCGAAGTAACAATCAAAATTATCAACACTTTAAAGTGAAAAAAAAGTTGAAAAATTACCGAGATAATCGAAGTTTGAACACTCCTTTTGATTAATATTCGCTTATTTTTTCCGTTAGCTAATAAAAAAAAAGATAAAAAACTAATTTCAAATCGAACTATATTTGTATTTTATAATAACGGATGAAGTTAAATGGTATTGGCATCACAAACACGCGGCTAGTACACTTAAAGCACCAGTAAAATATGCACATATAAACCGATTACAGATTAGATAAATAAATACAGTAAATTAACGTAACATATAATAAAAATAAAAATTACGTACAATTGTATAACGAGACAATAAGTGCATTTATGCTAACAAATTTTTTAAAAATTTCCCAATCAATTATGCACATTTGAGAAAGTAAACATTCTCGAAAATATCTTCATCGCAATTCTCCTTTAAACGTGTAAACTCCGGTCGACTCAATCGCAGCACTTCTGCGCATCTTCGGGCGACATGGCCGTCAACATCCTCCTCTGACTCTGCACACTCCCGGGGGTCCTCGGAGTCGAAGGTGTTTGAGGCGCCATCATCATCACCTTGGTAACAAAGTTCACAATAGCAAACGCCGGCTGCTCCGGTTCCAATTCGGCGAACAAATGGCACAAGTTATCGTTCGGATCGGTGCGTTTCGCGGAGATAAACCCAAAAACGCGACTGAAAAAGGAAAACGAGCGAGTCGAGTATCGTTCACTCGATGTTTACCGAGGATAACTTACTGAGTGCTGATCGCTTGTCCAGTTTCTTCGTGGTACTGAGTCCATCGGCGATCTCCGGGTTCGAGGCCGCAGTGGGAGATGGCGTTGACGGGATAATGACGTCGGAAAAACAACCTGAATCGAAGATTAAAACGTTTTAAAACGGATATTTTCGGATCAATCGCGGACTTATCGGTTTACTTTCTGGTGCTGTCGGTCATGGTGATTCCTTGCGAAGACACCTTGAAGTGGACAACGGTCGGTTTAGGCAGAGGTCTCTCTGCCAGCATTTTTGCAGTCGCTTTGCGCACCGCTTCGGGTCCCGTCAACAGCTCGATGCCGACGGAGTACAAGTAGAGGACGTTACACGCTGAAACGATTTGATTTTACATTTAAAAATTAAAAATTAAAAATTAAAAATTAAAAATGAATAAGTGTAGCTCTCGCGTTACCTGCTCCTTGCGAAAGGAGTTGTGCGGCGGAACTCGGTCCCGTGACATCGCTCAACAGCGAATCGAGCAAATCTTGAAACGATCAAATCATCAAACAAGCTGTCGAGTTTTATTCGTTTAAATTCGAACTACCTGCATCGGGCAATAAGAGTCTGCACGGCAAAGCCATCGGCGTAATCGAGTGCTGGTAAACCAGAGCCGACAAACTGCCGAACACGGGCTCGTTGCTGCAGCCTTTGAGACGAACGCCTTGATGAGTCGGTTCGATGAGGAAATGACGAACAAGTTCGTTGCTCATGTCGCCTGGAATAAATAAATAAATAAAGGTTCTAATCAAAAGGATCGACAAAATTCACGTTTTTATTTACCCGATTTATTTTGAACGTTGGGTGGAGGAATAGCCACTTTGAGCGCGAGTCCGTACGCACCGGGGAACGAGTTACTATCACGTACGATGAATGATCCTGGTGGTTTGTCTTTAAGCAAATTGATGGCTGAATAAAACGAAAAGAAAATGTCAATCAAATGCGATTTAACGATTAAATCGATTTACCGTCTTCGCGGCTGATGTTGGGTTTGTACCAATATTTCGACGTATCTTTTATAAAAGTCGGTGCGTGAGTAATAACTTCGTACGAATCTAAAAAACAATTAAAAACGTACAAGTTTAAATTTTAAATTCGCCCAAATTCATTTTAAAAAAATAACCGCTCATGGATGAAATGCTGTTTCGCCTCGACTGGCCAAAATAAACGGACGGACTGCTTTGACCGGTCTGCGATTGCGGATGGGCATCGATGTGCGCTCCGATCCCCGTTCGAATCTGATAAATTGTCGCTGGTGACGGACTTCTGTCTTTGCTGTTACGAACGAAAAGCATTAAATTATTTAAACAGCATTTTGGACAATCCAATTAACCGATGAAATCCGAGGCAGAAGTTAAGAAAAGCGAAAAATGTGTACATTTCAAAGCAACTAAACGCGGTAAACGGCCAATACCAACCTTGTGTTAGTAGAAGCTGAAGAGGAACTCGACGGCCATCTACGTAACTGGGGTCGGACACAAACACCACCACCGGGGACAGTGTAAGCACGACTGAGCAGTGCGAACAAAACATTAGAGAAACAAAAGAAAGCTCAAATGAGTGCCACTAAATATCTAAGGGAAAACTATTAATCCCATCAAAGCATTGAATCAAAGCATTCGAATTCGGTCAATCCCGATCAATTCCGGTCGCGAGACACCCACCGTGAAGTGGTTGGACTTTTGGGCGGCAACCCGCTAGCCTGATGGCTCGGCGACGGCGCTCGATTGAAATAAGGAGTTCGCGGTTGCACGGGAAACCCGGGCGTTAATGGACGGTCTTCCTCTTTCCCCGACGACTCGTCCTGACTCCAGTAAGTGTTGGAATCGGTCATAGCCGAGTATTCTACCACCTAAAATCAATTAAATCCCGCTTGAATCATTTTCTTTTAAATCGACGCACAAACTCGTACTTTGCGCTTCATTTTCGGAGATAAATGTCTGTGTATTTCTGTCTGCGGCTTCGGGGTCGATGTTACGGGCGAATTAACAGCCTGGAGCGACAGTTCAAGCTCGGTTAAACGTGACGTGCCTGAAAACAAAATTCTCGTTTAATTAATTAATTAATTAATTAATTAATTAGTTTGACATTAAATTACCCGGTGCTGCCGCCAGCTTGGGTGGCGGCGCTGTCGTTAGTAATCCGGACGGTTTTTCGTGCATCCGATCGGCGGGGGAGGAAGTGGCGAGCGGAGGCGCCGAGCGCAGCGCCTCGCCGTAGCTGTAAGCGTACGAGTGCTGGTACGACGGATAGCTCTGATCCGGGTTCTTCCTAGCCTGTTCGATCGCCCTTTTGACCGTGACGAAAGGCCTTTCACGATCGTGAGACGTGTCCGAGCGTTGTCGCTGAACCGGACGGTGCTGTTGCGGTGGTTGTTGTTGTTGTTGTTGTTGCTGCGGTGGTGGTGGATTAGCCGCCGGCCACGCGTTGTAACGTACGCGCACGTCTCGACTGCTCGTTCTTGCGGGGATGAGCGGCGACGCGGGTGCGCTGGCTCGTCCCTGCACTCCGTTCGAGAGCGGCGGCTTTTTCGTCGCCACGTAGGGACTCGAGCTTTGCGACGACGTATAGCCGTTGTAGATGTTGATGTGCAACGGGGTGGTCAAGCCGCCCTTCCCGGGTGACGTTTCGCGCGAACTGAATGCTTCCAAAGATGCGAGCGTGTCACTCAGATAGGTTTCGTCATCGAGCGAATCGGCCAAGGACGGGGGCATCAAATGATGGCGGGTCGTCTTAAATTCCTGCAGGAGTCTTTGTTCGCGGTGATGGCGGTCGGCGTGGATGCGCGCCTCCCTCCGGTCGCGCAACTTTTGCTGTTGACGATGCAACCAGTTCTCGGGATCTCCGATCAACTCGTCATCGGATCTAAAAAAAATATTTTTTTTTTAAAAATTCAATACATAAAACCAAATTCCATAAATTGTCCGCATACTTGGGCTCCGGTGTCGTGGGTGTCGGGGACGTAACGTATCGTTCCTCCCTTCGAGCGTGGGTCGGCGACGTCACGTAGCGCTCCTCCCTTTGAGTAACTCGAAGCTGCGTCGAGGGTAAAGTAGCAGAAATGGGTTGCGGGTTTTTCCTCTGAGCGGATGGACTCGAAGGAACTAAGTAAGTGAAGGGTTTGCTGTCTTTCGATGCGTGGTACGGCGTGTCGTCGTCGTCGCTGAGGTCGATCGTCTTCTTGATTTGTTTGCGCACTAATTTCGGACTGACGAGCGCCGGCGGTTTGTCAGAATCGGAGCCGGAGCCCGTGTACTTGGTGGTTACGGTGTAAGTAGCGTAAGTAGGTTTAATGTCGGGTAACGACCGGGTATCCAGCAACATTCCCGTTAGCACTTCGTCTAATTTGGACTGCTCGGTCGAGTAAGACGGATGGGTGTGAATTTCTGCTTGAGTGACGGGTGATTGAGAGGAGGGTGTGCCGTTCGTTATCAAAGGTGCGGCCGAAGAAATTCCTGAGTCCATGCTGATGGTGTGAATGCCCTCGTACAGATCTTCCACGTTGCCATTCATCAACGGTCTGCGTTTAGACACAGTTGCATACAGGTTGCCGTCAACCGGACCTTGATTGTGTTTACTCGAGAGACTTAAATCCAAATCATCTAAAGCTTTTTTTTTTTTTTTTTTTTTGAAGGAGAAAAAAAATTGATTAATTAATTGGTTTGGTTTTGATCGAATAGATTTTGCTTACTCTCGGGATTGTCTTCGGGTACGGCATCAAAATTCTCGTAAGAATCCCAGCGGACGACTGGATCTGTGGACGACTCAATGGGGTGTGGCATCTCATACCCGTTTCCTAAACAGAAAATAATTAACACCAATTAGCCTTTAATACGTCAATGACCTATTTGCTAGACGAACTACGACCTAGTTTTTAATTGGGAGTAATTCGTCGGTAATTTAAATATTTTTCTCTAAACAAAAGTAAGTTTTCGTGTCAACTTGCCTTGATAATCAGACCCGGACGAAAATTTAATTTCCACACGAGCGTCTGCTGGGAATCTTTTATCTAAAATTTTAAATAAATAAAAAAATTAATTTTTATTTTTTTTATTTTTTTTAAAAAAAAAAATCAAAATAACAATAACCTTGGCTGGCATCATCAAGTTCTTCCTTAGCTAATATGAGCACATGATCCGAAATGGCACATGTGTGAAATTGGCAACGAAAAATCACTTCGCGGGTCGTTGAACGCGCTTTGTGATAACATTTGAGCATAATGTCACCTCGCAGTTGCAAGGGAACTTCCAAAGGGATGAATACACGACCCATGTTGCTCGTTATATTGCTGTTTAAATAAAAACAAATTAAAACAAATTAAAAATTAAAAATTAAAATATAAAATCCACTTACTAAATGCCGGTCGAGTACATTTGGTTCATCCCTTGGTAAACCTTTAGAAATGCTTTGCATCCTAAAAACACAAAAAAAAATTAATTTTTAAATTATTGCCGTAAAGTTGAAAACAATTTTTTTCTTTAAAACAAATTTAAAGTGCTGCTATCTCAAAACACTTAAACTTCAATTTAAATTTTTTTTTAATTTAGTAATAAAACATTTCGTCGCATTAATTACAACTATGCGCTTGCGAATTATCAATTACCAATTTCTTTTTTTCATTTCCTTTTCCGTTGATTCGAGTTTCTCCCATTAATAAAAACCCACCGCAGGAAATTATTAAACGACATTCGATAAAACAAAATATCAGAAAATTAGTTGTTTTTCTAATTTTTCTAATATAACGAACAAAGAGTTCTTTGAATTTTATATCCTCGCAATCGACTCGAATGATAAACATTTCGAGAGATAATCACCGAGTGGCCAATAGCGAGCGAGAATGTTTCTCGCGCAATTAAAAAAATAAATAAATAAATTCATTTCTCACCCCCTTTTCCATCATAATTTGGCACGCCTGAAACAACAACGTGATGCAGATAAAGTGGACTGCTGTTTATTCTAATGGCTCCGGACAAAAGACCCGAAAAATACTTGATGTACCTTAGAAAAATAAACAAATTTAATGCAATATAATAAGAATTTAAAAAAAAAATTTATTATATAAAAACAAAAACAAATTTTTATTGTACCTCTTTTGAGAAGGTTGGCTCAGATTTCCAATCTTGTCATCGTAGTAACGCTTCATCGCAAACCTATCTAGAGCTTGATCGGTGCTGCGAAGTATTAAATTTCCTGATTAAATCGCTGATAAAATTGATGACTTATTTATTATACCTTGCACATATGCTGCTGTAATGGCGATATGCTTCGGTAACGATCCCAACACGCTCTTTCCCACCCTTAGGAAAGCAATTAACAACGCAAATATTTTAAAAATAATGATCATCATAATAATAATAATAATAATAGTAATTAAAAAAAAATCAAATCAAAGTACTTTTGAATGTAAAACGACTATGTGTTGAGGATCTGAATTGAGCCAGGAATCCATGGACTTGCAAATGCTACAAATTCTTTCGAGAGGTGGGGCGAGTCGATCGGGCCAACCAAAGTCCATAACTTGCTTATTCAATCGTGTAAGGTCATAGCGCCGTTCAGATAAGTTGAAAACCTAAAAACAAGGAACGAAAGAATTAAAAATAAGTCGCGGAATATCGATTTCGGTCGTAACTTACCATATATTTATCGCCGTGCTTGATTTTCAGCATTTGTGTCACTTCGCGCAGATTTTCGCGGTAGATTTTCTCATTTCCAACCAAAGGAAAGGTCATAACTGCATTTAAAACAATAGATTCACGTTTAATTTAAATTGAAAAACCTAAATCAACTTACCAATGACCCGTTCCGTTATATAAATTATATCCATTTCCAAAATGTCGCCCGCACTCCGGTCCCTAACAAAAGCAAAAATCAAAATAAACGAATAAATAAAAATGTTTTTAAACGAAATACTTACGGAACTCGGTACGTAGTATGATATGTAAAATGTTTCGAAAAAGGTAAACTGTGCTGTAAAGTAAAATACTTCATGTTTACTAAACTTCCTCCGAAATGATCTTTCCAGTTGCGCTCACAGGAAGAATAACTTTTTACGCTTTTCAAATGCCATTTTTGTTAATATCAAGTACCAAATCGTCAAAAAAAATGTCATTTGCATCCTGATTAGTATAAAACAATCCATCTAAAACATTGATGCAACTTTAAATGCAAACATTATGCAATATTTTTAATTTTTTTTTTCTTTCTCGTTTACTTTCAAGATTCAAATGGCCAAAAAAACGAAAGATAGTATTTCAAGAGCCCTTTTTACTATCCGAAAAGGTCAAGGTTAGTAATAAAAAGTGAATTACAATCTTCTTTTTTGTGTGCTCGTTTCAACTTTTCAACTCCAATCTCTAACTGACGTAAATTTTTCAAATATTTTGATTAAACTCACAGATTTCGGCAAAGTTCCTACAACTTGGTGCGAAGATGGCAGATAAAAGGGAGAATGAAGAGATTGCTGTTTATTTAGACCGTCATAGTTTTTCTATAATAAAAAAAAAATAAATAAAAAAAAAAATAAAATTAATATTAAAATCGTTGACATTTCTCAAATTCCTGCACTAGGAATTGTTTTAATCACGACTGACCTCGATAAACAACGCCGTATGCCACAAAGTGAACGCGAGACGATGAAAAATTGATGACAAAAAATATTTTTCATCGTCCGACCAGCAAGTGGCCCCTTTAAGCCGACACAAACGTAGAAATTCCATGTTTACAATCCAATTGCGATCGATATAAATAGTTCCCCCCACTCTAATTACTCTTGGTTAAAGATTAGAACCGGATGATATCAAACTGGTAAAAGATGCAGCATCCGACGGCAAGTGCAGATGTATTTACCAGGAATGATCACTTGCCAACCTGAGACCCGATTATTGGGTCAGGTAAAAAAAAGCAATTTATCATTTAAAATTCGAGCTACAGGTGTGGGATATGTCGAACAATGCAATTTTCCTCTTTTGTTAATCGAATTTTCGAAATTCCCGAATTTTTTCGATGGAAAATTAGCGATAAAATGCAAAAATTTGAATTTTCAAAATGCCGTTTTTGTATTCCGACTTTTTGTTTACTCAATGGGAAATAAAACCCCACTCCTTTATTTATTTATTTGTCCAGTTACAGAAATAGTTCTTGCGTTGCGAGGTACTAAATAAGGAACGTTTAAAACAACAAAAAAATATATTCATAGTCAATTTACTGGGGGTCCGGTTTTGTCTATTTTTCTACGTTAGAATTACACTTCGGACGAAATAAATGTAATTAACATCAGGTTTAGTCAATTACATTTATTTCCTTTGTACGATAACAATTCTGTTTCATTACAATAACAAAATTCAAATTATTAAATTCAAATTTATTACTTACCGCTTTCTGGTAGTAGTACGAATTGTGGCATATTAAGGCCACCTGAAAGTGAGAAAATCAAACATTAATTCGCGACAAATCACGCAGTTTAAAATTCATTTTGTACACGTTTGTGATAAGGTAGCCTCCTGGAAATTATTTATCGTCTAAAATAATAATCTTATCGATTTATTTTTTATTTTTTTAAATTAAAATTCTAAAAAAAAAAAAAATTGTTTAAAAAGATCCAAATATTATTTCAAACATTCCAGTCAGGATATTTGCGATTCTAAAAGCGAACCAGATGTTTTAATCTCAGATTAAAAAAACGAGAAGAAAAAAAAAATCATATAAAAATGATACAGGAAATATTTCTCAAGCGGAAGTAACATTCAGAATCTTTTCACGCTCAAAAGAAAAAATAAAATAGAAAAAAAAAAAAATTATTTAAAAAAAAAAGAAAAAAAAGAAGAAAAAAAAAGTGGTTGATGTGGAAGACTGAGTGACAGTTGGCTTTGCTTTGTGTTCAATATTTTTAAAGGCATTAAACTAGATCTTTGACTATATTTAGCTAAGAGTGTAATTCAATTTCGCGAACCCACTGAGTAACTGCTCGAAATAAACGAAACTAAGCCGGGGAACACATGAAAAACCACAAAAATCAAAAACCCCATCCATTACCCGATCAAAACATCAAAACCAACGCGTAAAATACTCGATGCAAACGAATGCCAAGGACGAATAAATCCCCGATAAAAAGTTTATTATGAAAACTACCCGAGCGCTTATTAAGTTATTGACATTACATAACATTCATTACCGTCAAGTGGGATTGTTAACGAGTCAATTTGGTAAAAGCGCGGTAATTATTACGCCGAAAAAGAGAGGGAAAAGGGGGAAAATAATTACAACCTACCGCCAGACAGGTGTGAATTTAAGCGAGTTCCAATAGTGTGGCAAAGCAGGTTAGAAAATGAGTGCCGTGTTGGTGTGTTGCAGGGCTAACATGAAACTATTTATAAATAGACCCACGTGAAGAACTTTATAAGGAGTCGAAAGAACTTCAAAAAGAGCTGTACAAATTGGCAAAATTCCATCTCGAGTATATCATCACAATCCCAAACATAGTACAAACACACACTTGTATCAAAACCCGCAAAATGCACCGGGTTTATCATCTTTTTAAATAAAAAAAAAAAAATAGCCTCCCCCTAAAAAAAAAACTAAATTCTCCATCGTGGGAATAAATTCCGGTCTCGCAACACCTCGAGTGATGCGGCAAAAGAGCCATGAATGAAAACGTACCGCAAGTTGGTAACTAAAAATAAAAAACGAGAAAAAACGAGAAAAAAGAAACGTGTCGCACTTTTTTGTTTAAAAAAAGTGAAAATAATTGAAACCTGAAACTTGTAACCTAAATTTCCCTCCATTTCCCAATGATATATTTAAATTACGCGTAACTATCAACGTGCTGGTCAATTTTTATTTAGAGAATTGCATAACATGTTGAGAATTTGCTCCCCACTTGACCTAATCCTTTCTGGCCAACAAATCATTCCGGTATTTCCAGACAATCAAAAGTGGGCAGCGAAATTCAGCCATCTTCAACCTAAATCTCAATTTTTAAAATTGCCACTTACCCTCGGTTGGCATTCGGGATGACAAATGTACTTGCAAACTGCAAACAAAATGGACAAATTAGATTAAAGTTGTAAACAAAATTGGCCATAAAAGTGAGAAATTGAATTTTTTTTTAAGGAAAATTGAATTTTTTTTTGCTTTTTAAAGTCAAACGTGGTGGGAAAAATTGCGATTATTCGAAGAACATGTCGAGAACAATACTTTAGAGAGACAGGTGCGCGCAACACCTTAAGAAGTGACCTGGAAATGGGCGTGGTAAAAAGTCAGGTTTGAAACTCCACAGTTGCATAGTAATGAGAATTCAAAGTTCTTTCACACTCGGGCCATAATTTTTACAGGATAAAATAAATTATTTATGCAAAAAAAAATCAAATCAAATCAAATAAATAAATAACAAAAAAAAAAAAATTCGATTTTTTTTTCCTTTTGTTTAATTTAAATTAAT
Source organism: Strigamia crassipes (assembly GCA_034683725.1). Taxonomy (NCBI): domain Eukaryota; kingdom Metazoa; phylum Arthropoda; class Chilopoda; order Geophilomorpha; family Linotaeniidae; genus Strigamia; species Strigamia crassipes. Next base: position 125,331 of record JAQFXT010000040.1, on the reverse strand, counting down.
AAATTTTTTTAAATTTTTCTTTTGTTTTTCACACAATTTTTCATCGCTTCAATTTCTATACAACATTTTCAATTTCTATCGAGTGAACGGAGATTTTATAACGTGTGTCTAGGGTGGAGTTGAGGACCCAAGGCCAACTTAAACTTGAAAAAGGGAGGAAAAAATAACTGATTCATTATCAGAGCCACACCCAAAATGGGAAAGATTGGATAACCCCGAGTTAAACCACACACAAAAAAAAAAAATAAACAAAAAAAAAAAAATTTTTTTTTTTTTTTTAAAGCATTTTTACTTTTTTTTCGAGGTACCACTTAATAAAAAAATAAAAAAAGTAGAAAAAATAAAAGCTCTTACTTCGACAACTGCTTCCAAGCTGGGTAATTGGCTGTTGACAATATTGGCAAGTTACTTGTTTATGCAAAAGTTTGGAGCGAAAGGAATGCGTGTGCGAATCAAACCCTTGAGGCTGAAATAAAAAATAAATAAAATGCAAATAAATAAATAAATTCCAAAAAAAATCAGAAATTTCCTCCAAATTCTCTCATTTCAACACTTAGAAACTCCCAAGGAGGACGAGCATTCATAAAACTGTCGCTGCGTTCTAATTACTTTCTTATTGAGTTACGCACCATTTTCCCGCGTCTAAATTGGTAAAAAAGCGGATAAAAACGAATGCATAATATTAAGACAACCTTGGAATACATTTAAAAAAACCTCTCAAAAAGCTGGTTTACCTTGATCTAAACAGAGGGGTACCTTTTCCCCCCGGTCGCTTCAATCGCAAACTTCGAACCGCACAAAGTTCCAGTTGCAACTGAGCAAAAATCACTCCCAACCTGGTTTTACTCGAATAAGCAAATAAAATGGCCGATAACCCAATGACCCATTTTAATTTTTACAAACAAATAGCAACGAAAAGGTCACAAACCAGACGTGATTCGAATGACAACTTAAAAAAAAAAAAAAATCAGTCGAAATTAAAGCATATCGCACTTGAGCGCCATCGTAAAATAGAAACCAAAACCGAAACCGAAACGACTAAATTAAATTCTAAATTAAACTGGTCTTTTTACCTTTGTGCAAGAGGGCAACTTCATAGTGAAATTATGTAGTCGAAAGGCCAAAACAGCGAATTATCTTATGCGAGGTCTGTGGCGCGAAGCTCGGGCGTCGGGCAGTTAGGAGCTGCTGGATGTTTCCAGCGTGAGACTCGGGCAATAAAATGAAATGCAAAAATTAAAGAAACGTCAAGTCAACCTTCACCCATCCAAAAAAGGCCAAGAAATCAACTGACAAACGCCTACAAGACCCAACCAAATCGCCCTCGAGCTAAGGTGCCATCTTTATAAGCAGCTTATGTAATATATTCTACAAAGACCATCTAAAGTGATCGCAATTAGCATAATTTTCCGGTTTTGGAAGGCCCCAAACCTCGTAAAAATAACGAGGACAAAAAAATATAATCACGATATACAAATAAATATACGTATTTATAGCTGTCTATAAAGATATCGAACTCATTAGCCATAATTCCCTTAATCGCGGTGCAAAGTATCAACAACAAATCGATTAGGAAAACAACAAAAAAAAGGATTAAATTGAAAGAAGCAACTGAGAATGGATTCTGGGAAGACTCAACTGACCTCGGGGCAGACATAACAACACGTGACGAAGGCGTAAAATTCTTGTGGGAGGCAAATATGGTTGAGAAATGCGGACCGAAATGCAACAGGAAGGCAAACCCCGATATGTCGCTCTCGAAATGCCTTCGAAACGAAGAATGATTAATATAAAATCCTTTTTTGTACATTATTCTACGATCTTTACAGAATCTACTGCAAAATCTAAAATTTTTTAGGAAGAATCATAAGCATAAGAAATTGTTCGCGCAAATTCTCTACTAACTTTCGATATTTATTCTTCGTATTTGCGCTACTTGGGAAATTTGTCCGATTTTTTTTTTTTTGTTGTTTAGTTTTTTTTTAAGGAGTTTGTTTCAGCTTTAATGTAATGGAGGAGTCAAACTGACGGGAATTTATGACGCATAACGCGTGCCAGATGAACACAAATTGATAACTAGGCATAACGCTTCTCATCAATTCCCCGACTAAAATTAAACCACGACCTATTAATTCGTATTATTATTGTTTGATGATGATTTTTCTTCGGGTTTAATTTTAGAATTTTTAAACTTGCAAAATTGTGCATTGACCTTTGAGTTTATTTTTTTTTTTTTTTAAAAACAAGAAAGAAAAAAAAAAATGGGTCGTAAATTTCGTTGCAAAAACTCATTTCAAGTTTAGTTAAAAAGTTAAACATGTTTCCAGTTATGAATTTCCCAGAATGCATTTCAAAGCCATCTGGCGAGCAAAATTCAATTTCGAGAATTTATTTTCCACACGACACGAGGCAGAAGAGTGGGAGGAGGAAAGACGCGTGTATACGCGGGATAAACAAACGCACACGTGCAAAACACATGCCACCTGCGACGGCTATGCAAACAAAAATGGATGCGTTTTCAAGGTCGACCGAGCGGCAAAATGATCCGCAATTACTGAAAATTGCATCAATCGAAATTAATTACAACACCGTTCAAATTTATCGCAATCCTACGCAAATCTCGCATATTTTTTTTTTTTTTTTTTTTTTTTAAATATATAAAAATAAATTTAAAACTTCTACAAAGTAGAAATAAATAACTGCCATAGATTGATAAAGTTTTACGGCGTGACATCGCACCGATGTATTTTCAAAAATGGCAACCTACCTGATAAAACTCTAAATTCTGCGGGTTTTTATCTCGACTCGTGTTTTCTATTCAACACGTTACGGCATAAAGGATATCTCGCATGTGGCGCGACTACGTAATCCGCCCACTCCGACAAGAAGATAAAAAAAAAACAAAAAAACAACGAACCAAATAAAAGTAACGAAACACCGCGCGATGGTTACTAAGGACATCTCGCGGCAAAACAACGAGACATTCTCTAAGCGCTCTTCCCTAGCTAACAAATTGGTTTTAAAGTGACAGATTTACTCAACTTCTCCCCTAGTGACAAACAGCATTTGCGCACATGTTCCACTCATCATCCCATTCGAAAAATGTCCCCTTTTATCAAAGAAACTTAAGTAACAGTTATTAGAATAATTATTATCCATTTTTCCCATCAATAAACGGGACTAGGTAATAAAAATGTCATTATTTTACCAATTTAGCGGCTTAGCAACAAAGTTAAACAGTTTACTCAGCTAAGCAAACGTAAAAAAACACCACAAATGCGTTGCACGTCCAATTTACAACTAAATAAAGATGGAATAACCGACCACGTCATTGTATTCGCGAAGTGCAACCTTTCAACTTCATTTACAATACAAAAAAAAAATATTAAAAAAAAAAAAAAAAAAAAATCTTTTGCTGATGCAAAATCATTTTTTTTATTCACTACATTAAAGCGCGCAGTAAAACGCGGCTTGAATGCAGACACGACATTCCTACAGTTGGTCTCATCCGTCAAGCGTTGACACTTGCCCATTCACTGCCCCCTCGCTTCCTCCCTCCATCCACACTAAGGGGGGGAGGAGGGGGAATTAATCTGTACAAACCCCTACAAGAGCCGCTTCATAAGCTCCAATAAGAACCGCTACAGATGCACCAACAAAACTCACAAATTCCAACAAATTCACTCGCAAAAGACAAAACTAATTCTCCCATTTTCCTAATAATCCCCCAATCATCCCCCATTCATCCACTCGAAGTAATCAATTATATTGAGTGAAAAGTTTCCAAGGTTAACCCTAATGAAGAGATAATTACGAAAGACGGAAAAGTTTCCGGACAGCGCGTCCGTATCTGATTTCAACGAAATTTGCGATTACAACCTTTCAAAAGTGCTCGAGAAATATCTAATTGGCGTCTCGTTTCGAGCGTATAATGGCTTCAACGTTAGAAATGATGACTAGGGAGCGGCTTACACACGTGCGCCTTTATTCCCCCGTCCTGCTACACCCATCAACAACACAAAAAAAAATACTCGGGACCCCCAACTTCCTCGGGGTTTGCTTCGAAATTGGGGTGGTCTTATGGAATCGCACGTCGTGTAAATCCCGCGAGACGAGTGTCAGATTCAGTTGTTGATGTGGATTTCATCGAATGTTTTCTTTCACACTCATCGCCCGGTTTACACGTTCATTTGGCTGTGAAATACCGCAAATTGCGCGTGTTTTTTTGCGTTTGTCACAGGCAGTTTGGCAGCGTTTCAATTTGTTTTTCATGGATTGGTGACTCCTAATACCCAATCGCATTTTTTAAGTTGATTTACGGTTTGGACGACGCTTCTATATCGTTGGTAATTCCAATGAGTCAAGTTTTTCTCGCGAAATATCTTCATTTTGGAATGTGTAATATAAAAAAATTACGATTAAATTCGCCATTTTCTTAATCGAGGAGAGAAAAAACGGCCGAAAGTTGTTGAAATATGGCTTTTCTAACCCCTAGAGTATAATGTAGCCCGCGTGAAAATAAAAAATGCCATAAATCCATCGTGATTCACACCTTGCAGGTGTGTTGGAAGAAGAAGAACGTGAAATATTATCGGCGGGTAAAGTGAATTTAACGGGGTAGAGAGTCACGAAATTAACTTTTTTTTTTTTTTTTTTTAAATATAAAAAAAAAAAAAAAATCCTTTTTAAATTAACCCATTAGTAGTAAATAGATGATGAAATAAAAATCTCACGGAATTCCCGAATACATAAACAAATTTTTTTTGCGAAACTCCTTTTTCAGATTTACGAGCGGACACCTTCCTCATTCTTATGCGGGTCCCTGCTGACCTTGTTCAGGTTGGAAAAAATCCTACTCAGGTAGAAAATCAAATCAAAAAACATATAGAAAAATATAAAAAAAAATAAAAGAATTTCCTGGATCTTGGCCAAAAAAAAAATCTTTTTTCGATGATGATCTCAACAAAATAATAAAAAACAAAACAAAAACAAATCAAAATAATAAAAAAAACTTCACGAAAAAAAAAAACCCGAAAAAAAAATTATCGAATTCATCCGGGGAATGAAAACAAGAATGAATGATGTTAATTCGTAATTAGCTGACCCTTAAACCTTAAACCTTAAACCCGTTTTTTCGTCCCGCCAAAACATTCTTACCTGCAATAACAGATGTAAAGGACCGCTAATTTTGGGCCTTGGTTCCTCGTGACAGACGCAGAGTCCGCACAGAGCCATGTTCAGTTGTTGGGTGTAAAACGAACAAAACTTGCGCTTTTATATCCAAACAACGAGCGAAAAATAGCGGGTGACATTGAACAGAAACTCAACTCGTGCGCGAGAAAATGAAATGCGGCGAGGGAAGCCGAACTCGACTCAACTCACTCACTCACTAACTCTGGTGGCCTTTCGAGGGTCATTTACTGTAGGGTTTTGTCGATTCCTCACTCGGGGGTGGAGTGGAGTCTGGGGAATCCTACCGAAAAGAACGCGAGAAAAAAAAAAAATCATTAATCCGATCGAATGAAAAAACAATAAATCAAAATCAAAGCAAAAATCGATAAAATAAATAAAATTGCCAATTTGTATTTATTTATTTATTTATTTACCTTTTCGTGCGTTTTCGGTTTTGTTTTTCTCGTTAATGAATGAAATAATGATGGAAATCAATGACAATATTGCACAGCCATTAAATCAATTTCATTTCTACGCTAGTTACATCGGACCGACATTAAAACTCGACAAATTCTTCATTTTGTACAAAAAACTTGGCAAAACAATATTATATATTCCCATTTAAGTTTATATATATTATATATATAATAGAGAATAGAAAAACATTTTTAAAATGCGTGATAAAATTTTTATATATTAAATGCATTAAAAGCATTAACATTTCTTTATGATTTATTTATTTATTTTATTTATTTATTTATTTTATTAATTTATTTTTTTTTGTTTTACCCTAAGAGTTGAAATAATTTTCACTTTTTCAAACTGCAAAATAAGTGAAAAATGAAATCTAACAGCATTGACTTTTGACTATAGAAGTAATGGATTTCCGTAACATTCAAATAATTTATATCCCAATCCCTCCTTTTAGTAAACACGATTCGTTTACGATTAAATTACACAATAGCAACAATAGCAACTTGTTATTTATATTAGAATATATCATTATTATTAGAATAGGTTTTTTGATATATTATCTTCGATTTCCTAATTTAATTTTCCTTTCGGGATGATAATGAGCAGTGATGTTTTGGAATGATGATGCGTTGATATTTATGATTTCAAATTAACAATGCGAAATAGGGCCCAGGTCCTTCCGCGGACATCTCGACTCGACATTTGATATCAATTGAGCAAAATATCTACTCCAATTTGCAATTCGTGCGGTTAATAATTAATTGGTTTAATGTATTTACATTTGGATTCGGTGCGGTTTATTGTTAGTTTTGATTTATTACTTCGTTTTGACACTTTTACCTTTGGCACATAGTCGAAATGTCCGAAAAATTCTTCAAATTAAATTAAATTCAGCAAGATTAACGTGATCCTCGTTAGATTCGATTTTGCAGAGCTGGAAAAGAGCATTTTCGGTTTTAAAAAAAATCAAAATTAAAACATAAAACAAACAAAAACAATACCTAAACGTACAAAAATGAAATATTAAAATTCATTACTATAAATTTTTGTTAATAATAAAAAATTAAATTAAATTAAATTAAAATTTACCTGATTAAATGAAAAATAAATGAATAAAATAAACAAAACGTTGGGGAAAAAATCTAAAAAAAAAAAATTAAATGTATATTTTAGAATATTTTTCTAGATAAATAGACGAGTTAACAAACCAAATGAAAAATGAAAAAAAATGAATAAAAAAGCCGAAATTGCGGGTCTAGGTTGTTCCTCTCGTTCTTTCTCTCAACCGCTTTTCCGCCCCGCAAAGCCAACGAAGTCCACGACTAATCTTGTTTGGATCTTGGCCCTAAAAGAGTAAAAAAGACACGCGAGTTCGTCGCGGTTCTTGTTTATTGGCCCCTCGTCGGGCCATTCCAAACTGTCAGATGCTCCCATCCGACGACGTGCCGCCGCCCTTTATCGGGGAGCCGGACGCACCGTCGGATAAGCCTTGTCCTCCTTCTTCGCCTTCGCTTCTGTACGGTGAGAGGGCTCGCGATCGAGCTGCAGCGCCGCGGAAGTCCAAATTGTACTGGAAAAACAAACGAAATAATTTCAGTTTCGGATTAAAATAAAAACAAAATTAAAAAATCAAAAACAAACTACGTTGGACTCAATCGGAGCTACAAAAACTCAATTTTTTTAACAAAAAAATATTTTAACTTTAAATTCAGCTCCTAAAAATTAACAAAAATTATATTACTCTACACCGTAAACAAACAATGACACTTGCAACGTCACATTCGCAAACACGTACTCCGATGCAAAAAAAAAAAGTGAAACTTAAATTGTGTGAAAGCATGCGTACATATGTGCAAGTGAGTTTTGTAAAAGTTAGTACTGTTAGTGCACGTTGCACGCAAACGACACGATTTTCGGGTGCCAATAACAACAAACAAAAACTCAACAAATATTTCTTTCCTTTCTCGATTAAATTAAATTAAAAATTAAATTAAATTAAATTATTTGTGAAGAAATGTTTAAAAAAAAAAATTTATTTTTAAAATAAAACAAAAACCTACGACTGGTCGCAAACGAACAAAAAATAAAAATAAAAATAAATAAATTGTCCAACAGACAATAGTTGTATTCCTAATTACAACTTACGATGTCTGAATTCTTGTCTTCAGGAAGGAATATATTAAACTAGAAAAATAGGATGGAAGAGAGAAAAAGAGAGAACAATGTGAAGGCAAGGAATAATAGTGAGATAGACACGGTATAGGACCATAGGACTTAAACTTTTCGTCGTTAATTGCGTTTATTTTATTTATTCATTATTTACAAAATTAATCATCTAAATTATTATTTTTTTGATTTTTTTTAAATATTGAATTATTATAAAAGTGTGTCAATCAATTTAATGAGATGAGTGATTTGTTTAATTTAACTCACACTTAATTGCTTTCACAAATCAAAAAGTGATTTCAAATTGTTAAAGTTTAATGGACGGAATTGCAGCGACACCTACCTTTGTTGCGCACACGAAACATGTCGTGACAACCTTAGAGATGACATTCATGAGATTTTTCGTCTCCTGAATGACATTATCAACCTGAAAAAATCAAAAATCAATTAAACAAACATTTTTCAATTCATCAAAACTCGGAATCACCTTCGTAAAGGTTGCGGCTTTGCCCACGGTCGGATTCTTAACGGTGAATTGCAATTGCTGGACATAAGTAGGCACCTTGTCCAGATACTCCAAAAGTTCCTTTTTCTGAGCACCGCCAGGAACCTAAAACGCAAAAATTAAGTTTAATTTAAATTTATTTTATAATCGTTAAAATCGAAATGACCTGATATGAAAAATGTCGCACGACTTTGTACAGTTTATTCGCCTCTTCGGCGAAGAATTCCGCTTGAGTAAAAAGGTCCTGAGTAGTTTTAAGAGCGCCTTCTCCACGCGTGAATTGATACATGGAGAAGGCCATTGAAGACATGCTTTTGGCACGTTTCACGATGTCGTTTTCCGATTCTTCCCACTTTTCCGTCTCGGCGTCCATCTCGGACGTCAGCATCTTCATCTCCAGCCCGAGTTTGGCTATTTTCGCTTGCTCTTCGTCGTCTAACTTAGTCGGTTTGAGCGGTTTGCTGGTCGTTCCGTGTTTCTAAAATTAAAAAAAAAAAAAATAAGTAATTAAAACATTAAATGAGCAGTTCTGTATCAGTTTCCTCACCCCCGGCCTGGGAAGCGACATGTAAACTTGCTTCTCGGGCAACTTGGTACTACACAGTTCACCGATTTCGCGCGTCACGGACACCAAATCCACTAAGAGAGACCGCCACACGTCGATAAACACGTCCAAATTCTCTTTGGCTATTTTACTCGTCGGATAAAGGCAAAACGTTTGTGCAGCGCACAGAACCTAAACGTAAAAACCAATTATCAGCATTTTGAAAAATTTAAAAAATTCGAAAATTCACATCACCTGTGGCCCAAATATTCGGATGTTAGATTCGCATTGTTTCGAGGTTACTTGAAGCGATTCAGTGTTTGCAATATGCCGCAGCAGTTTACACACCTACAAAAATAAATTAATCAATTATTTACAATTATTTATTTATTTATTTATTTATTTATTTATTTATCGGACTTCTTGAACGTGTTCCACGTTCTCCATGAACCGGTCGGCGTACTCCTCCATCCGCTCGCTGTCCGTGGACATGGCTGCATTCCGCAGCGCGCTCAGCATTTCCAAATCGTCCATCTTGCCCAGTTCGTTTCCCTGATCCAAAGCCGTGTCTTGCAACTAAACCACACGTCGACAAACTACGAGCATTATACAAACAAATTCAATTCTCATTAGCACCTGCTGTTTCAACTCTTTCGATGCCTTCAACGTCTTAATGATGGCAGTCTCGAGCTCGTCACTCGGCGAAATCGAATCGTTGTGATCCTTCAAAAAATTTAATTAAAAACTTCAAAAAAATATTCAAAAAAAAATTCAAAAATATTTAAATTTCAGCTCACCATACTGACACCAATTCGAAGCAACTGATTCAATTCGAGTTTGCAACGATCGCAAAGCAAGAGCATGCTCTCGCGATGTTCGTGACTCGTGTACGCCGAATCGGTAAAATCTTGCGTCCGCTCGATGATTGCGTCTAAGGCACTGATGAGCTTTTCTCGATAGTTGGGTCCCACCAACGTCATCCGGGTCATCTCGACGATGTCCTCGTATTTCTTGATGGCTTTATGGACGGTGTGGTTATTGTCCCAGTCGGTATATCTAGGCTGTGTTGCGGTTATGCCGTGTCCGTTGTGCCAGGGTTCGAGCGCAGCCAAGTTGTCCATCACGCCGTCCTTCATGACGAAGTGGATCAAGTCCATGGCGCGTCTCATCTGGCAGAAAACCGTGTCGCGGTTCTCGCGCGCCGTCTGACACTCCGGATGACGAAGACAGGTCTGCGTGCAAACAAAATTCAGTTAGGTGGGTTCGTCGTGGCGTCGGTTAAATTACTTTGGACGACGTCAATAGCATCATGGTCGAACGCTCCAGCACCTGGCGCGCGGCGGACATTTGCGCCCGTCGTTTCTCGTCCTTGAGGTCCTAATAACGGCACAGCGGATTAGAAATTCAATCCATACCCACTTCGGATTCATGTACCGACATTTTGTCGATCGCCGGTGATATGAGCCAATTCCACCATTTCGCTGCCGAATTGACTGAACGCCTTGACGAATTCCGTGAAATTCGTCACATTTTCCAGTCTATTAAGACTAACGGAAACCTAAAAAAAAAAAATTACATTTTTAGACCTGAATGTTGGTATTTTTAAGCCTAAAATGCATCAAAAGATCTGAATAATTGCCGTGTTTGAGATTAAAAATGTATTTTTGAATCTATAGAATCGAGATCGGTGCCTAAAATGCATTTTTAGACCGGAAAAGTGATATTTTTGAGCCTAAAATGCATTTTTAAACCTGAAAAATGATGTTTTTAAGCCTAAAATGCATTTTTAAACCTGAAAAGTGATATTTTTGAGCCTAAAATGCATTTTTAGATCTAAAAAGTGATATTTTTGAGCCTAAAATGCAATTTTAGACCTGAAAAGTGATGTTTTTAAGCCTAAAATGCATTTTTAGACCTAAAAAATGATGCTTTTTTAAACCCAATTTGGAAATTTTTGAGTCTAAAATGCATTAATAGCCCTGAACAAATGGCATTTTTAAGCCTAAAATGCACGAATAGACCTGAACAAATGGCATTTTTGAGCCTAAAATGCACGAATAGACCTGAACAAATGGCATTTTTGAGCCTAAAATGCATAAATAGACCCGGATATTGGAATTTTTGAGTTTAAAATACATTAATAACCTCGAATAAAAGGCGTTTTTGAGTCTAAAATGCATTCTTTAAATTGAATATTGGCATTTTTAAGCCTAAAATGCTTTTTTAGATCCGAATGTGGAAATTTTTAAGTCTAAAATGCATTAATAGCCCTGAACAAATGGCATTTTTGAGCCTAAAATGCATGAATAAACCAGAATTTTCAAATTTTTGAGTTGAAAATACATTAATAGCCTCGAATAAAAAGCGTTTTTGAGTCTAAAATGCATTTATTAAATTGAATATTGGCATTTTTAAGCCTAAAATGCATTTTAAAATTGACTATTGTCATTTTTAAGCCTAAACGTGCATTTTTAAACCTAAAGAGTGTAAATCTGTGTCTAAAATGCAATTACAGACCCGAAGCTTTATCATTTTTGCTTTAAATTGCAATTTCGAGAAACGTTTCCGTTTACCCTGTCTTTGGCTGAGAGCAGCTGCATGACCACGACCGTGTCGGCCAAAAGAAGCACTCGCGTCACCGAAGAGAGGAGAACACGGGCGGCTCGCACCATGCCGTTTTTATCGGCGCACTTGCGGGTCTCCAGTTGATCGTCGTACTGGATTTCGCACAGTTTCTCGATGGCCGAACCTACAATTTCATCAATTTTTAATTACACCCATTACTAATTGACGCAAATTGATTTCCCGAGGTTGTACCTGCCGCGCGGGCTTCTTTGCAGGCTTCGTACATTTCCATTTTGATCTCGGGGTTGTCATCGGCGATCGCCTCGCCGACCGTCACAAACCGCTCGACGGCCAAGTTCACCGCCTGCCCGACACGAACTATCGCCCGCAGAGTCTTCTCCGATTTCAGGGCCTTCTCCTTGTGGTTGACTAAGGTCGTAATCTAATTACACGAAATCACATTAACAACTCTTCAATTTACAAATCAAATCGCAAACATCGCGCGCGCAATAATCATTAATAATTACAGTAATTTCGTCGACACAATATCAAATCAATTCCATTTAATTATCTCGGTGGTTTTCTCGATATTCGATGCAAATAAATTATGAAATTCGATCGATTTCACGATAGAAAAAAAAAAATGGATTTGGTCATTTTTAAGTTCACCTTTCGTCATAATTTAATGATAATTTGAAATTTAGTCATAAAAGTCCATAAAGTGACTCGCTTATGATTAAATAGTCTTAGAATCAACAAAAATTTCCGTTTTATATGATCAAATAGGCCGAAATGATTATATTACGATGTTCGTACGATTAAACTGTCTAAAAATGATCAACTTGTAATTTACAAACAATTCGCCATCTTTAAAACCGGAAATAAAAAAAAGACTAAAGGAAAGGGAAAAAATAAATGTAAACATTTTGCTATCTTATCAGTAAAAGTGTAAATTTAAGCGCGATGCTCCAATTTATTCCTCTTAATTTCGCTAAGTTGGCGCAGTATCACGACGATAATATCACCGAAGAATAATTATTGCCGGTTGAAAACTTAACCCGACACCGCCACGATTCCGTTGAAAAATTATTTATTTATTTCAAAACTCAAAAGAGAAATAGATTAAATGGATAGAATAAAATTGCAGATACTTCTTAAGATGTATTTAAGTTAGTTACGCATTACAATTAAAATAATAAAATTTAAAAAATGAAATTATTGATTCAACATACACCGAACATTGCCAACTTTTTGTCACATGCAAAACAAGGTCAAGGGGAAAAGAAAAAAAAAGAAAGAAAGAAAAAATAATCATGAAAAGTCAGCTTTAAAACTTGGCTTAAAAAAATCAATTTCTCCTTTTATATCTTAGCCGTTGTATCTTACAGGTGGGGTCGAGCTTGCAACACACTTTCTAATCAACTATCGACGTAAATAACCCTAAAATTCAGCCTTAAACCCCAAAAATGCGCATTTTCCAACCCGAAAATTCATCCCCAAAATCACCAGCATCAGCATGAGCATCAACACGAGCATCAGCACAAGGTGCGGTGCAATTTACCAATAAATCAAACTGGCTTCCATTAATCGTGCTAAAAACTATTTTTCCTCAAAAAAAAATAAAATATAAAATAAATAAATAAATAAATTTCACAATTTCAACGCGAATTCAATCCGAATTTTTTTTTAATTTTTTTTTTTAAAATGTAAAATATTAAAAGTTAATATTGATTTTTCTAAAAATAAAAGCAACAAAGTGTTTTGTTTGGTTTCAACTGATCGCACGTTTGACCTACAACCTTAGCCGATGTAACGGTGGGGAAGTGTCGGTTTAGCGCGGGATTAATTGCTAATCAAATTCAATGGAAATCGTCATGTCCTACCTCGGGATCGTACGCTGTCTCGTCGATTTCAACCGAATCCATGTTTCAAACCTATACGCGATCGTTTAATTCCAAAATGACTCGTTTAAAATAATCTCCGACTCGAATGCAATCTCAAAAAAGGTAAATATTTCACCGCAAAGCAGGAAACGATTCGTTGACTAAACCACGGGCTTGAAGGATGCTCAATGTGCGGAGAGACAGAGAGGAAGCGAAACGGAATCGATCCGACGCATCAGCGCCGCCCTTTTGTTGAAATCTGGAATTATTTTCAAACTGCAACAATCTTTTTGGGCCGTTTTTAAATTCGTTTTTTCGGCACCAGGGGTGGAAATCACGAGTGAAATGGATTCGATTTATACGGTTGCCGGAAGTAAGTCTGTCGGATTTGGTGGATAGTTTTTGAAAAGTTCAGTGTGTCGTTTGGCGCGAATCCAAGCAAAGTGAGACTGGCGGGATTCCAATAGAATTAAATAAAGTAGTCAAGATCAAAGCCAACGATAACAAATTGAGTTAGTGATTGTTGTTTATTAAAAACATGGACAACTCAACTCACAACGTCGCTCCCGTCTCTGTCTCGCGATTCATTTATTCCCATTCATCAACGTCCAATTCCGGAAATTGAATTTTACACCCATAAACGGTTATTTAAGATAAGAAAACTGAAAAGGAAAAGAAAAAAAAGCGAAAAACCGCTAATTTATACTAAAAATCGATCGCTACATGCCTCGCACAAACACGTTTGAAATTTTTTTTAAAAATAATTCAAAATTCATCGAAGAAAAACAAATGGAAAATTAAATATTCGCCATCTATTGTTGAAAAAAAGAACTATCGTACAATCCCCTCTGGTGACAATTTCTTTAAAAAAAAAAGACATCTAGTTATCCGAAGTAATGCGTGTTCATAAAACCGATTTGTTCGCATAATCAGACATTAAAAGTTTATTTATGAAAATAAAAAATTATTTTTGCGTATTGGCGTATCGCCGTATCGCCGTTCTGGTGGTTTGCTAACCGACAACAACTCCGATAATCCGCGTTCTACTGTAACAAAATATGTCTATAATTGTGACAATTTGTTCTTTTTATTTAGGTGGGTTTAGTTGAGGAGAAACGAGCATTTTGGCACGATCATTCGAGAATTGGATTTTGCGGTTGCCCTAGCAACGGAGTAGCGGCGCAGGGACATTGAAAGACGTGCTAAAACGCGTCACAAAAGCCCAGGTAGAAATAAAACATCAAAAGCGTGGCATAACTGTAATCTCGGTTTATTTCCATCCGAAATGACAGGTAGGCTTAAAAATAAAAAATAAAAATAAAAATAAAAAATAATAATAATAATAATAATTTTTTTTTTTTTTAAATGGGGCCTCCATTAGAAAATGTAATTAGCATAACGCAAGAAGTTGCAGTTTGGTTTCTGCGAGAAAGTGGGAAAATAGAAATAATAAACAAAAGTAATTAAATGAAATGTTATTTTAAAAGTCCTAACATATTTTGAGGCTCGTGCAAGGGTCACGCAATAAATGGATGCTGAAGAATGTGCTTCTAGCACTTCATTTTAAGCCCGCAAATAATCAATACTCGTTTATTGCTTTTAACTGCGAGAAATGAAAAACATGAAAAAATTGAAAAAATTGAAAAAATTGAAAAAATTGAAAAAATCTTCAAAAAATCGAAAAAATCTTCAAAAAAAATTGGAAAAAAATCAAAATAAACAAAAAATATTTTTTGAAATTAATTTTTTTAGGGTTATTTTAGGTTTAGTTAATCCAGGAAGTATCGAGAGATAAAAATAAATATTGAATCGATGTGATTGGATCATTAAACGTAGTCTACACGAAATTAGAATTCGCATTGATCGCAAGTTTGGACGTGAGGAGCGCAAAGTTTTGGTTTGGCTCGATCGATTCATCATTGTGGGTGTCGTCTTTTAAGTTTTGTAAGTTTTTCGTATTTTATTTATTTATTTATTTATTTTTTTGGGAATTATTTATTTTAGTTATTTATTTTTTTAAATTGTGTTTACAAGTGCGAGTGCAATTACCTTTGAATCGGCACGCGGCCGATGCGAAATTGTTTGGTTTTAAACGATTGCAAAATTAAAACTAGGCTTAAAATTACGCAGGGTTAGTTTAGTAAATTATTCGGTGCTTACTTGATTCACCAAAGGCACGAGGGTTTGCTCGATCGACTTGGTTTTCACTTCCATCTGCCTCGAGTCGAGCCACTGTCCCGCTGCCATCTTGTCTTACCGCGAACAGGAAAATGAAGTGAGTGGAGTCGTTGACCGATCAACCCAAGATTTTATTACGTCATTAAATCTCAACTTTCACATAGAATAAAAGCTTATTTTTAAATAAACCTACTATTTGATTTTTGAAATGCTCGAAGACAATTTCTACGATTTTGTAACGAACGAAGCTGAATAAATTTCAAATTAAAAAATTAAAAAATTGAACAATTTTGAAAATTAATATTAAAAAAAAAAAAATTTAAATTTGTCGTTCGTAAATTAAATTATTTTGTTCAATTAAATGGAATCAATTTTGATATTATGCGATTAAATTAATGTAGGCTACTCTAAAAAAAAATCAATACTCGACCAGACACGCTGCTCGATCATCATACTCGGCGTTGGATGCCATTTTTGATGATAAGCCGAGTAAAGCGTTTTCACACGCAGTTGATTTAATCACGTTGATCTGAAGGCAATACTCGGTTTATAAAAAAAAAAAAATAGGAAAATAGGAAACTGGATTCTGAGATGCATCTGGGAGCAGGCATTACCTCTCCGAAGCTTGCAAAAAGAAAATTATCAGCTAAAAAAAACCGCCATAACACAACAACAGAAATGGCCGCAAATGACATTGAATTATCACAGGTAAATACGCACAATTTGACCAACGAAACTAACGCAGCGAGCAATGTGCATTTTTCCACAATTTAATAATTCAAAAGTTGAAAAATAAAAATCACGTGTGAAGATAACCGCATAACTGAGTGATGCAGAAAAGCTTGCTTTTCAGGTGGGGGTTGCTTTCAGGTAAAATGTTTAAAAATTATTTCTACTTAATATTAAATACGGCGTGAAAAAAAAACGAGTTGGGGAAACAAAGTTTAGTAATATTTCAGCGTAAACAGGAAATAAATAGTCGCACTTCCTTTTGGTTATGATAAAAAGATTTTTTTAATTAATTTTTTAATTTAAAAATTTTTGTTTTCAGTCGCAAATTTTGGAACGGGTTAAACCAGACAGGGTAATTCAAACTCAGCCGGAAGAAGACAGAAGAAGAAGAACTATAATTATAGAACGGAAAAAAGGATCTTTTGGCTTTACATTACAAGTAAAAAAATAAAATAAAATATTTTTTTTCTTTAAATTTACAATTTTTTTTACAATTAATTCGCAGAGTTATGGAATTCATTACAAGAAAAACGACGAAATCGAAATAATCACTTATGTCGACTACATCGAATATGACGGGCCGGCATTCAGAGCCGGAATGCGACCAGGTAAAGAATTGAGCACTTTTAACGCTAAAAAATAAAAAATAAAAAAATAAAAAAAACCATTTCAGGTGATGTAATTCTCTCCATCAACGGACACGAAATGGAGAAAGCCGAACACAAAACCCTCGTCAATTTCATCAAAAATTGCGACACGAGGATGCGAATGGTCCTTCTGTTCGAAGATTGCGTCCACAAGGTCGAGCTACACATGAAATACATTCAACTACAAGTAATAACACATTCGAAATAAATGACGATTAAAATATGCCGTACGAAGGCCTTCGGAGGAAAACTTTAATTGTCATTTAAAAAACAAATATTGTATTCAGCTACGAGTAAAACATTTATTTATTAAATTAGAGGGTGTTGCGAGAGAAGTTGCTCGAGCTGGAGCGTCTTTGCGAACGGGAACGGCTTCTATTGTCTGGTGAGTTGAAGAAAACGCCGCGCCAGGACCTCTGAAACACGGTAGTTGAGCGATCAATTACCAATTTTTTGATAAATTTTTTAAAAATTATCGAATTTTTATTTAAATTTTTATTTAAATTTTTTTTATTTTAATTTTTAGCCTGGGCGCAAGGAGGGGTCCAGATCCCCCCACCTCTGAGTCCGTTCTCAGACACCACGACATCAACATCGACCACCGGATTCGGAAGTTTGACCAACGAAGACACGTTGAGTTACACGTCTTCCGAGCTGCAGTCGTTCGAAGATGGCATCACCTTGATGTCGTCGTGTCCATCCGACAGCGGAATCCGAAGTCAAAATCCGGAAAAGGACGTCGTGCGCAGCAGGATGTCCGAGTCGACGCTTTCCGACAATTCCAGCCTGACGAGCGAGGATTCCACCTCGTCGCCGATGACGCAGAAACGATTCAGTAGTGGAACCGTGTGCGATACGAACGTCGAGGACGAGGACGACGACGACGATGTGATCACTAGACTTTGATTTTGTTTCGTTTTAATACTCACTTAAAAATATTTCAGGGATTTTTTCTTTTCTTTTCTTTTTTTTTTCTTCGTCTTTGATGTGAACGAATAGAATTCTCTATTTTTCTTATTTTACTAATCGTTAGTTTACATATTAGTACTTGTATATTGTGTTAAATAAAGTACTATTTAATATCCGTTTTGTACGTGGAAAAAAAGGTTTAATTTATAAGTTGAATAACAGCGTAAACATATCAAATAGAAGACAATAATATTGACAAAAATTACTTATCTCGCGATCATTCGCCTCCATCTTTAAAAATGGCGCCTGTAAACAAAGGAAAAATTTATATTCTTATTCTATTGTAATATTCTACCGTTACTTGCGTCCAGCGTAATGAAAAACTATAGTTTTCATTAATAGATGGCAGTAAATGTCGATCCTTCACTTTTTGTTTTTTTTTGTTCTTTTTTTTTCGATTTTCAAGATACACGTATAACAATAACAATTTGATGAATACACAACTGTACAACGCGTGGCATTCGGTGCCACAAATTAAGGATAAAAATATATGTAAAAAAAAAACGTTATTACAATTATCTTTCGATTAACTGGTTAATTGTCTATTTAATTTCTTCGTATTGAATACGTTTAATCTAAATCTATCCTATAAAGACCCAATACCATTGAATGGCGATTCTTAAAATATCGATTACAATATATTAAGGCTAATAATCTATTATCAGTAGGTGCGTTCTAAGTAAAATCGATTTCTTTGATTTCGATGATTTAGTTCGATTTTGTTGATTCTTGAAGACCGGAAGTGATGATTTTGACGTCATAAAATCCGATTTCTGAAATCCACCTGGTGGGTTGCTTTTGTTGATTTCGTTGATTTCTTGGTGGATTTTCAGCAAAGGTTACGAGTCAACCATCTTGAATTCCACGTAGATAGCGCGCGATAATTCGTTTGACGTTCGCTATTTCATTTAAACAACAATTTGGATTAATTGTCACAAATTTTGGTATATACCAACCAAATTTAATCGTATTTTGATCAATTTCAATCAAATTTGATCAAATTTTGGTTAATATCAACCAAATGTAATCGAATTTTGACAAATCTCAATCTGCACACGCAAAAATGTTGGATTCTGGGAGAATTTTTAAGGTCATTCAAAGTTGAAATCCGATTTTCTTGATTTCTAAAAATCAAGAAAATCTGGATTTCCAAAATCGATTTTACTTCGAACGCACCTAATATGTTTAAATACAATATATCGGTAATATTCTCGTAGTTTTACGTGATAAAATATCGGATGCATCGATCTGAATTGGATTTTCAAATCTCCTTCATGTATTTCTTCAATTCACTCATGGCTATGTCGTGTTTCTTCCTTAGATGGCGCCGGAAACTGTCTTCGTGCGAAAATATTCCGTTGCAGACCCTACACTTATATTCTCTTCTATTGGTTGCGTGGACCACCATGTGTTTTTTCATGTTGTATATATTGCTAATCACTTTTTGACAAATTTTACACGGGATCGGATCACGCGGACCTGCAAAAAAAAAAAAATAAATAAATAAATAAAATAGAATAAAATAAAATAAAATCCAAAATGTATCACTTTAAACATCAGCAATGCAATAAAAATATCATGCACAAAAATAGACAAAATTCAATGAAAATAGCAGCAGCAAATAACCCAGAGCTTACCTCGACCATTTTTAAATATTTTTTTTTGTTCCGGTGACACAAAATAGAATTGTATTTTTTTTGCTTTTTTAGTTTTATTTATTTCGTCATTTGACACAAACTACACAAATGGATATGAATTGTCATCACTGCTACTAAATGCTCGTTCGTTCTGTTATGATAATATTAATAATATCACAATATCATTGTCAACTATAATTCGTCTAAAATCCTATATACTAACTTCCTGGACTGGTATGACATAATTAGACACACCAAATCATATAACAAATAACATGGTAGAATAATATTTTTTTTTTTTGTTTCAATAATTGGATATCATGTCTGTTTTTCTACATTAATATTAAATCAATAAGCGTATAAATGTACACGTTTCTTTGCATACACGTTTTGCCCAATGTAATCAAAAGCTTCAAAAACGGGAGAAAAAAGAATATTAAATAAAAAAATAAGTATTTATATATTTATATTATATGTATATATAATCAATAATAATAATAATAATAATAATAATAATAATAATCGTAATTATAATAATACAAAAAAAAAAATCTATAATTATTTGTTCACTCACAATAACTCTCTTTATTTATTTTTTACTGGGCAAACAAAAAAGTGCATAGATAGAGATTATGCACAGTCCCAAACAATTCACGTTCACAATATTAATAACTACTAATACATGGCTAGAAAAATACTGCTATATAAACCTACAAAAATAATGTAGTTTCAGACCTGGATTTTGGGTGAAGTGTTGTTGCTTTTAAAAGTGAGGTTTGTCAATTTGTTCAAATGGAGGTAGCAGAATAACTACTTGATTTAGCTTAGCTAATACCAGTACTTGTATGAGGCTATTTAAGATTCCCAATGGTCTTAGCCAACCCTTTTCCTACTAAAAAATCGATCGTTTGATATGAATTATGAATTATAAATTAAAACCCGCCAACAAATTTTTTTTTTTTTTTTTTTTTTTTTAAATCTTTAAAAAATTGTATTTTTCACGTCATCGGCCATAGACCATCATTAATCTTAGTTTTCTATGAGGTTTCTCAGTGAATGCATCCATTGGTGTTTAAATTTTATGACCTAAGACAAAATACCGCCTATCTATTGAGTATTGGAACCAGAAAATTAAAAACGCACACAAATATTCCATTACAACAAGTATTACAAATTAGAAATTCCTATGTATGACAAACAATTCTTTTTTTTTTTTTTTTCAATGGCGCTCAATATCTCTTTCCATTCAAAATTATCACAAAAAAACTGTTCCTAACAAACCATTCGTAATAGTAATTAAAAATTCAATAATAATAATAATAATATTAATTAGAAATTATTATTTTTTCTGTGTGTTGGAAGTATAAATGTTTTCTGTTTTTTTTTTTTTTTTTTTTTTTAAATATAATTTAAAAAATCCACTCACAACCGGCAGAAGACTTTTTGTTTTGCACATTTGTGAATTTTGGCACCAAACGATTTCTACGTCGCACTTGTCCTTTTGTATATATAAAGATATTTTTCAGCCGTCATCATCAGCCAGAACAATTCCATATTTCGTCCACATTAATTAACATAATTAAACGAAAACCAATTTTGTTGCCAAGCAACGGCGCGGCCTCATTTTTGATAGCGAGGGAAGCTTAAATTAAAGCCGTTTGCAGTTACCTAGCAACACTGATTTAATAAATAATTAAAAACGACCATTTTCAATCCATTTACATTACATCCCAAGATCATTGTCTCTGCAAATGCCATTTACAATAAAATAAAATAAAAAAATTTTTTTAAAAAAAAAAATCACTCAAAATAAAAAATATCACTTCGTATTAAATGAATATAATCTCCATTTAGAAACCCATCCATCCATCCATCCATCCATCCATCCATTCATCTATCCTCCCTCGCCCAATAAATGTACATGTAAATCTGACACAAGGACAAAGACAAGTTTCACATTATTATTATTATTATTATTATTATTATTAAATATTTTTAACATTTAAATAATTTTTGATATAACTCTTGCATTTTTTCTTTCTTTATGATTTCGGTATAAAAGTATGTGAATCTCGCTTTATGCCTGCTTCAATTACAATTTACCACGTTTTAAACATCTAACCCAGATAAGATAAATATAGAAAATAATATTTTTCGATATAAATATGGCACAAAAAACAAAAAAATTGTTATATTATATCACGGCACGATTTTAAAAACACAAATAAATATCAATCAACACAGATCACTCGATGTATTCAGGTAGCGTTTGATTTTTCGAAAAGAAGAATTAAGAATTAAGAGAAATGATAATTTGCAGTTGTGACCGGTTTTTTTGTGCTACGTAGACGACGACATCCAAGATGAGGTTTTGGGACCCGAGTCGATTGTGATTTCTTGCAAATACGAGTCCCTGCCGAGCGCCGGGCGGATGATCCCATGTTTCACTTTCAAATGCCAGCGAAGTGTTTCTTCTCTGCTGTATTTGCAATCGCACAAATTACAACGAAATGGGATTTTCACTGGGTTATGGACGAGCATGTGTTTGATCATATTGCTGGCATTGCTGATGATTTTGTTGCATATTTTGCACGGACGAGGTCGAAGACGTTCGGGTATTCGGCGTAAAAGAACTAAAAAATAAACGAGAAAACAATAATATTTATTTGCACCTAACAAAAAAACATAAAAATATTTTGTTATTTTTTTTTTTAAACTAGAAAATTTTTTTTTTTTTTTTTTTTTTTTTGGAAGTGTGATTGATTGGCTATCCAAAAATACAACGCTCACAAATCGTTGGTTAGCAAGTCAACAACTCAATACAACCAAAAAACCGGAAAAGTTTTGCTTTTTCTTTAGGAAATCTTTTTTTTTTTTAAAAAAAATCTTTAAAAAAAAATAAAACGAAATAATAAAAAATGATAAATAAAGTCGACAATTTAGACAATGTGCGTATTTATATCCACATTTTCCCACCCTGTTTAAAAATAAATAATTAAAATCATAAAAGGACTCTTCCACACCGATCAAAATATAAAAACTAGAATAAAAAACAGTACCTGTCATAAAAATTTTTAAACATTTAAATAATCTTCCTAGTTTTCTTCGATCTTGCTAACATTTTTTGTTTTTTTTTGTCATCTGAGAAAAGAATTTCAAAACAAACTGTTGCACAACACTTTTTTTAAACCGTTTCTCAAACTATACATGTTTTTGTACGAGTAACCATTTTGTTTACGACAAATAATCCTACTTACACACATTTATGTACAAAAAAAAATAAACAAAAACAAAAAAAAACATCCAAAAAATAAAAAATAAATTAAAAACTAAGTTTGGTCGTAATCTTGCATCAACGTCAATAATGGAAGAGGATTTTTGCTTTCACTTTTATTATTCTCCACGTCACGATAATAATCCTTCATACTTCGTCCGTGTTTATCTCGCAAATGGTGTCGGAAGGAATTTTCGTGAGTGTAAACATTTTGACAAATATTACAACGGAACAGTTCGCGTACACTGCTGTGTAGACGAAGATGTTTACGCAGATTTGACGGCGAGCTGATACTCTTGCTGCACACTTGACAAGTCACACATTTGTGTTGAAAAGCTCCTGGAAATTAAACAAACAATTCGATTACCATCTTAGCAAGAAGGCGAATCGAAATTTTCGTTTTTTTTTTTTTTTTTATTTTAAAAAAATTTCCCTTAATGATATACGACGAGCACAAAAAAAAAAAAAAAAAAACAACATAAAAACAAAAAAAATAATAATAATAATAATAAAAAGAAAAAACTAACACATTCACACTGTCCTCCATTTTCTATCAACATATTTTAAGATGTCCAACATTTCTTCAACCGTTTTCCATGTTTCAACCTCAAATGTCGACGTAAACTATCGACATATGTATAAGTAGTGCAGCAATCTTCGCATCTGTAAATACGGCGACAATGGATTTCCATGTGTTTTTTCATGTTCGAAGCACTACTTATTATCTTCTTACAAACGATGCACGGACGCGGGCCTGCAAATTCATACAAATTTACAATCAGGAACTAAAATTCAAATTGTCAAAAAATAAAAAAATAAAATAAAATAAAATAAATAAAAAAAATCACTTACAACCAAAATCGGACATTGTTCAACATTTCATTACAATTGATAATTATTATACAGATATACAAGTTGCATGCACAATATTATAAACACTGGCATAAAAATCATGTTTTAGTTTCTAATTATCGACTCATTTGTCGATAAGTTTGCGCGAATAAGATCGCTGGAGTTGTATTCCATGCTTCGCTTTTAAATGCCATCGAAGCGTCTCTTCTCTCGAGTATTCGCACTCGCAAACCCAGCAACGAAACGGAATTCGCAGCGGATTGTGCACTAACATATGTTTTAACATATTTCTCGCATTGCTAATAACTTTGTTGCAAATTTTGCACGGCCGTGGTCTCATCCGCTCGGGAAGAATCGAATGCGATTCTGCAAAGATGAAATAAAGCAGAAATTAAAAAAATACGCAACAATTTACAACTTTTTTCAATTTTTTTTTCTTCGAAACAATGTTAATATATAAATAAAAATATATAAATAAAAATAAATACATACCTATTATATATATACACATTCAAAAAACACACTTTTAATTTTTTAATTTTGATTTTTGATTTCAACCTGAAAAAAAAAATGAAAATAAAAAAAACAACAACAACAACAACAACGTCGACTAAAGAAACAAAAATAATAAAAATCGATTCACGCAATACACAATAAAAGACACCCGCACACACTCATTTCAAAACATTATTTTATTATCATTATTTCATTCATTTAGTATAAAATTCCAAACTACAGTACAAATAATCCAAAAAAAAAAAAATTTTACACAAATAGTCACAATTTCAGAACTAAAAAAAAAAAAAAACTAAAAACATAATAAATTAAATAACAAAAATGAAAAAATCCCATATTTTCTCAATCGTATGAACCAAAAACACGTCGTGTCACTTCACGTTATCCCTAACACTAAACACCTTGGTGCGGAAGAGTCTATAATTGGATTGAAATCCTAACACAGCAGATTCGCTAAACCGACCACACTCTTCCTACACCATTTCATTTCACTTTTAAAAACTCAAAAAAAATAAAATATCTCAAATTTAACCACCAAAAAAATATAAAATATAAATAAATAAACTAAAAAAATTCTCCTAAATAGCCCATACACGTGATTGATGCAAAAATCAAAAGAAAAAAAAAAAAAGTAAAAATTTTGGAATAAATTTTTAAAAAAATTAAAAATTAAAATTAATTAATTTTTTTCCTTTTACGATGTTTGAATCAATCTATTAGAAAGAATAATAAAAATACGAATAATGGAAAAAAGAACTCACCTGAATCTTGTCTGGATGTACTGGGTGCAGCAGCAGTTGTTGTCACACTCATCATCGTAGAACTGGCTATCATAAGTGGCATTTGGGTTGCAGCAGGAAGCGCTGAAAACAAACATTACCATTAATGGCTGTGCAATTATATCATCAATGTCATTTCACGATTCCTCAGATTTGTACTACAAAAAAAAAATACAAAAAAAAAAAAAAAAAAATACAAAAATACAAAAATATTTTCTCTTCAATCATTTAAAAATGAGAAATTAACTCCATTTCAAAGCAGGTTTCAAATTCCTGCATTTTAATCTGAAAATTATTCAAGAGTATAAAAATGAAATCGGATCGGTTCAACGAACCTCATATATCGAGCCAAAAAAAAAATTAAAAAAAAAAAAATTCATGTCAACTACAAATTTATTTCTCAAGATTATATATAAAATAATAAAAATTTAAAAAAAAAACAAAAATAAAAAATAAAAAAAAAAACCCTGTTAAAGCGTAGTTCGCAGTAAACACAACGTTATATCGATTACATTCACCGATTATGCGTTTTGTCCGTTTTATCGAGACGATTTTGAATCGTATGAACATTTTTACACGGCCGTACATTATTGGAATTTGAAGTGAAAGCAGCACTAGTTTGAGTTTGAGTTTGAGTTTGAGTTTGATCGTAAACGGGCGGAGGATCAGGAGGATTCTGTGGATTGGGAAGCGGAGGGACAATGGGTGGAATCATATTCATAAACTTCACATATCCTTGATCGTTGCGTGAATAAGCCGAGCGGATATTGGCCAATGAGAGTCGTCGATACAGAGTTCCCCACGGGATTTCGAACTGCCGGCATGCCGCTATGATGGACATTTTTCGGGTCCGAACTGCTTCCATCGCTTGGGCCAATGTAGCTTCGTTCCATTTACGAACGTGGCGCTCTCGGCCTGAAAGAATGAGAGCAAAGATTGGCTGCAAATGTTTTTTTTCTTTATTTTTTTTTGTCTTTTTGTTTATTACTATGATTATAAAAATTAATTTTTTTTTGTCTTTAGGTAATGGCCGAATTCAATCTCTACAATTTTTGTCTTTTTCAATTACTTCTTTTCTGTGGATTTTTAAATAAATATATACCCCCCGATCCCGATCGGCCGATGATTGCAACGATAAAGCACGTGAGAGTTAGCTTAAACGGGAAGAAAAACAGAAAAGGAGTTCGCACAACTTACGGCCATTTTGTTACGTCAGATTTCAAATTTCAGCCGTTATAATTTCAAAATTTCAAAATTTTAAAATTCTAAAATTACAATTAAAATATATATATATATATTTTTTTCCTTCTTCGTAGAATTTTTAAAACTTATTTGTTTCTACTTTAACAAAAATAATCAAAACAAATAAAACAAAATTGACCAAAAAATGTCTCTACCTACCGGCAATTTTTTCAATTAATTTCAACAACAAAATATATTTTAAATCCACAAAAATAAAAGCTAACTCAATGTTTAATTTAATTTCCGCACTTAAACGACCGCTCGAATGCCATTTCGTTTTATATTTTATTTTTAACGATATTTCCATAAATTTATTTAAAATAATTGCACAATTTTAAT
This sequence comes from Strigamia crassipes, assembly GCA_034683725.1. NCBI lineage: Eukaryota > Metazoa > Arthropoda > Chilopoda > Geophilomorpha > Linotaeniidae > Strigamia > Strigamia crassipes. Next base: position 98,857 of record JAQFXT010000040.1, on the reverse strand, counting down.
GAAATAACAAGAAATACAACACCAGGAACATTACAGACAACCAACAAATCAAATAAATTCCTTTCAAATTATCAAATCATTAAATTATCCTAAAAAACAAACAAAAATAAACAACTGGGTTCAGTAAATCTGATTAATCGTGTACACAAAAAAAAACTACCCAGCGCTTATAAAAATGTGGATTGTCGCCACGGTATACCTTTCGCAAAACAAACAAACAAACGAACAAAAAACTAAAAATTAAATTTTTAAATATTCGTGTACTCGTTTTTCTATTCATATGTAGTAATCGTATACATAATGGCTGGAATACAAGGCATAAACTTTCCCCTCCGATTAAAAATTACCATTTTTAAGTGCAAAAATACAAAAAAAAAGCACAAAAACTTAAAAATAGAAGAAAATCTTAATTATATTACGTATATTTTCTTTTTAAAGCAAAGAAAGGCAACAAAAAAAACACCAATCAAAACTTGATATTTTGATTATTTCACACAAAAATCAAGTTTTTTTTAAAAAAAAAAAATTAAAAATACTTAAAACTATTGCACAATAAGCAAACCAAAAACATTTTAAATCACATTTGCTACAATTGCAAAAAACTTCGTATACATTTTATTATTTTTGTTTTTTTTTTTTAAATAAAAAAATCAACAAAATCTTTTTTGATTTCTGAAAAACAAAAGCAATAATAATTAAAAAAGAGACAGTTATTATTAGTATACAATCGTATTACAGTATACTCGTACTATTCGATTAATTATTTACAAGTGAGAAACAAAAACAAAAAAAATCATTTTTCTGCTCTTTCGTATACATGTCGAGTGACATTACGGTCAACTAGATTAGGCATGCAAATCTCAAACCCAAAACAACACCGGAACAATCAAAAAGATATGGGCACATCTCGATCGTATACAGTCATGAAGAATGTAAGAAAAAAATTTAATTTTAAAATAATAATAAAAAAAAATTTTTTTTTTTTGTAAAATTACTTTTCGTATCATTAATTACATTAACGCTCATTGCATTGAAATTACTGCAACAGTGGACACAAATATGACGAATAAGATAGAATTTCTTTCATTTAGAGTGGATTTTCACATTATAAAAATCCCACAAACTTTTTATAAAAAAGAATATTATTATTTTTTAACAATATGAGTAAGTGTATACAATTTTCAGTTTTTTTTTTTCCTTCTTCCAAAAAAAAACTTACTCTCGACCAAATAGAGACTAGAATTTTAAACATTACATTCAAAAATGCAGTATAGTATAATACGGTGGTGCAAATTTGTCATTTTACACAAAAATAACTAAAAAAAAATAAAATATATATATATATATATATATAAAA
>JAQFXT010000040.1:0-95000 GCA_034683725.1 Strigamia crassipes | reverse complement strand
TGATTTCCACTTTGGGCTCGATCAGTTCATGACTTCGACTGTCGCCGCTGTCTTCGTAATCAGATTGCGAGGAATTAGGGTCGGACTTGTGTCGATGGCGGGTTTTCTTGCGTTTGGGAGACGGGGACGAGGTGGATCGATGCTGACCGGCCTGCGACGATGCGCTGCCCTGATTCATCCCGTTAGGCCGCGGTTGTTGCATTTGAGTGGGAACTGCTGCCACTACCTGAGACGGTTGTTGTTGTTGTTGTTGCTGCTGCTGCTGCTGCTGTTGTTGTAATTGTTGTTGTTGTTGTTGTGGTTGTTGTTGTTGTTGTTGTTGCGGTTGAGGTACTATGTTTTGCTGTTGGCCCGGTTGATGATGCGATGAGAGGAGGGAGTTGTTCAAGTCGTTGGAACCGCCGGCGACTTCGGTTAGGCCGCGGACCTTGAGCGTCTCGGCCGTCCTCAGCAGAGTGCTGAGTTGTTCTTGCGACACGTTCACCTCGCCTTTGTACATGAAATCCATGAGAGCTTTCAGATCGCTGAAGCGAATATCCTTGAGGATGACGATCGGGTGTTTGCACGGGTTGTCCAGAAACAGATTTTGAAAGTAAGGGCTGCATGCCGACAGCACCATCTTGTGCGCCTTGATGCTTAGCCCGTCGCAGGCCAACGTTACGTCAACGAGGGCCTCGTTTTGAAACAGGTCGTCGAACACGCTGAGCATGTTGGACTGATGGTTGTTCCAACGAAGGCAAAATTGCTGTTGAGATCCCATCCTAACATGGAAAAAAGATTCGCTTCCACTACTTTTCCGCCCAGTTTTACTCGATTAGTCTAATTATATGCAGTTTAGAGCCTAAAACAAAAAAAATAATAATAATAAAAAATTTTAAAAAATTTAATTAAAATGTTTTAAAATAAAATATGGCCGATCATCTTATTTATTCCATCATCATTTAATTATAATTTAACTAATCGCCAAATATTTCTGTTTTAAAACGACGAATAAAACACGCCATGTTTTTTTTCTTTCTATTTATTCATTTTTAATTTAGTCGTAAAAGTCCATAAAGTGACTATTCTCGCGATTAAATAGTTTTTTCTGTTTTACACGATCAAATAAGCGGAAAATGATCACATTATGATATTCGTACGATTAAACTGTCTAAAAATAATCGCGCAATAATTTCAAAAAGATCAACTTCTTTTTTTTCAGTCCGGGTAATTATCCAAACTGTAAAAATCGATATCCGGATCCACTTTAATTAGTAACCGACATTTTTATTTTTTTTCCCCCTTTAACTTAAAATAGAACATTTGAATTTGGGTTATTTATTTTTTATTTCATTTCATTTTAATTTTTTCGTTACATATTTTTCATTTCATCGCTCCAGCCGTCGCCCCCTTTAGGAAAGAGTTGAAGATCGAGCGATTCTTTTCTAACTCACCCGAAATACAATAAACGTGAACCATTCCTTAGTTTCATTAGCACTGATGCCGTTTCCAATCGATAACGCCCACTCCTTTAGACACAAACGCAAAGCTTAATCTCGACCGATTAAACTCGTGCATTTGTGCCAAACTTATTCTCCCAATTGCACACCCCTAGTCGGGTGCATCCTTCATCTTTTTTCCCCCACCTTCAATTTCGATCGTCGACCCCTTTCTTCGCCAGTCCGCACGCGTGACTCGTGCACATGCGGCGCAAATGACTTAAAATTCTCCGAGTGAAAAGAGCAAAATTCATTCGCCATCTTGAATAAGATTTCAATGAGCGCTTTTTGTTTACATTAATTTTATCCGCTAATTTAACTAGCGTCGAGTTTGTGCGCGATGCTTTTCGGCGCGTTAAGTTCGCGATCAAACTCGTACGGAGTGAAATAAAAGGATGTTTTTTTTTTACCTGTTTGGGCTGATTAAACGCGACGATGATTAGCAGCCCGAATCGTTGGGCCGTGCGGCGCCTCTCCCCTTCTCCCAATGGCGACCCATATTACCCACAATGCTGCTTAATTGTCTAACCGTGACGCGACACTCCGGATCGCGCGGATCTTGTGGCGTTACGTCATATTTAACGAGTTGTTGATGCAAATTGGGATAAATAATCCAATAAGGTGGTGGAGTCGTGGTTCTACATATTTGCGAGTGAATATTTCTCCTCCTACGTTCTTTATACGGTGATTTACTAGCAATTTTTCAATTATTTTCCACGATTAGTTAATTCTGCTTTTTGAAGAATGTTTTCGGTATTAATAATTGCAGGAAACGAGCGATTTTAAAAAGTGCGGACGTGGAATTTTTCCTCTCGCGTCTTTTGTACAACTTAGGGTTTCTACCGCGCGATGGCGCCAGCAATTAGTCGCGATAATTTTCCAGAAACAAGTTTTAAATTTAAATTTTTATTTGATTGTAAAGATCGGAGAAGATTTTTGTACAATAAATGTCCCACTTGTTAAGCAAGCGGTTTATTTTTAAAATCACTACAATACTTTTGTCCCCCTAAAAATAAAATAAGACATTTTCCTGGAAAGTTTCATGCTATAATCGTCCACAAAAATCATTTATAAAACCTGAGACAAAAACACAAATCGAAAATCAAAAAATCAAAAAAAATAAATTAAACTAAATTTAAAAAAAAAAAAACCAAGATTTTGATTAGCGCAACTGCAAAAAAAAAAAACTAAAAAAAAAAAAAATTAAACAAAACTACAATCAAATTGGCACAATTGTTTTTCTTCTTCTAAACAACAAAGAAATTCAGTAAATCCTTTACAATTTTCCTCGACCATAACAGCACCAATTTTCAACGCATTTTCAGACTGCAAATAACTTCGATAAAACTGAGTAAATAAATTTCCCAAATGTATAACTTGCAAAAATAACCAACACCGAAACAAAGCTGATTTTAAAATATTACAAAAGAAACATTTTTTTTTTTTGCTTTGACATTTTACAATATAATTTTTTGTTTGTTTAATAATACCATAAAAGACCACTAAAATATCCAACCTCCGTAATAACCGGCCAGCAAAACCGCACAAACGACACAATCCATCAAACTTGACCATATTTTCACCGCAAATGCGTTTTTTCTGGCCAATCTATTGCCATTTCCTAACACCGTTCGCTTTCATTTACTTTCTTTAGTCACATTTTACAAAAAAAATCTAAAACAAAAAAAAAAAATCTAAAACAAAAAATCCATTTCACAACTAAAAACTTATTGCAATCTCATTCCCCATTTGGAAATCAACCAGGAACATTTTTTTAAATTGTCGATTTAAATATATTTTGATTTAAAATAAAAAAAACAAACAAACAAAAAAAAATAAAAATAAAAAAACACAAAATAATTAAAAATAAAATCTCAAATTTGTCACAATTTGAGTTAATACGAAAGCAGAAGTAGCTAAATTTGATTTTACAGCTGTCTGAAAGTAAAAAATTTTTTAATAACAATAATAATAATAATAATAATTAAAAGGAAAAACACATGTGGGAACAGAGAGAAATATAATTAGGCACAATCGCCCACTTCGCTCACTTGTTAGCTTTCCAAATAATAACAATTTGACCCGTTACAACCTATTTTTAAAAATCATTTACATACATAGCAACTTTTTATCCACTAACTCCACACTTTTTGACTGTTAATTCCATCACTCGAAACCAATTTTCGTGGTTTCAAATAGCCATTTTGATAATATAACCCTAAAATTCTTTGTTCACCTGAGAAAAACTTGGGAGTCACTAGAAATCAGCCATTTTCTTTTTTTAAATTTATTTATTTATTTATTTATTTATCAACTTCCCTGAGACGAAGGAAGAAAAATTTAAAACTCGCCCGTAAATAAAAACAATAAAAATAAAACGTTAAGTGACTAGCGTGTCTATTTTCCCATCAAAAATTGCAACAAATCGTTTGCAGATCATCAATTTGTGATTTATAGCACCAAACTGACTATTTTTTTAAAAAACAAAAAAATAAAAAAACAAATCGAGCACTTAAAATATTACACAATTCGCACATATTTTTCTTTAAAACTAAAAAAAATACAATTTTTATTTGGAAACCCAAATAAATAATGCATTATACAAACCGGTGCAGTTGTCCAACATAAATTGTATATTTCTTTAAATATTTTCAATATACAACTTTCCTTTTACCAGTGGTAAAACGAGCTTAATTGAACCCGATCCCAAACTAATCTTTACATAATTCGCTACAAAAAAAATCCCATCCACGTCTACAAATTCAATAAGCACGTAGAGAGCATTTAAAAATATTGTGCACACATTTTGCCTAATAAAAACCAGACAACCTCCAACTCCAGTCGCAGAAAACGTGAGGTAGATATTACATTCAAAAAAACAACAAAAAAAAAAAAATTAAATTAAAATTAAAATTAAAATTAAAAACAACAAAAAAAAAATTAAAAAAAAAAAAAAAAATTGCAGTTTTAATATTTCACCATATTCAAAAAAATGGCATATTGATAAACGCCACAATAGTAATCAACAGCCGCCATCTTTGGCCCGCGTGTATAGGAAAAATTGAATTCGGCATTCAATGGTCTCGTCTGACTACGTCATTTCTATCCAGAGCCAACATCAAGGGCTGAGATGGCGGTGGTTGCGGCGGCGGCGGCGAGGAGTTTCGCGACGTCTGGTCGCCGCTAGTTCCGTACAGGCAACCATTTAGAACGCTGTTCCTGACATTGTACTTAATGGCAGCTATTTCAGGAGTCATTCGTCCGCTCCGCACGGCTTCCACGGCTTTCATTAAAATCACATAGTAATGTAGAGTCGCTTTGGGGATGTCGAATTTCCGTGCTGCCAGTGCGTACGTCAGGCGCCCGCGTTGAACCGCTTCCAATGCCGACACCATGTCCTCTTCCGTCCACGGCGATTTGTGTTTTTGGCTTTGCCGAGTGAAATGACACAGTCGGCGAATATCTACAAAAAAAAAAAAAAAAAAAATAGAAAAAATAGAAAAATAAACCCAATAAATAAATAAATAAATAAATAAATACAACCAATATGCAATTTATCATTTAAATAAATGCACAATCAAACTCCTTTTGTGTACATTTTCATATTTATTTCCTAAAAACAAAGGGGGGAAAAATAATAATAATCAAAAACTTTATCAGGTATTTCATATTTCCAAGCGGCGGTTATTCAAATTAATATTAAATCGATATTAAATCAACACGTGTGATATACATATCCGAAATTATTGCCATTTCACCAACACAAAAACGCAACATTTTGAAATAAAAAAATAAAAATTTAACTCAAAAAACTTTTAAATCGGCCATACTGTTAATTGTAACGTTTTTTTTTTTTTTGTTTTTTTTTTTTAATTATCACAGTACAAAAATCTTAAAAATAATTGCATAGATGATTTTTTTTTTAATCTTCTTCTTCCCCAAGCAGAAAAACACAAAAAACAAATTTTTTTTTTTTTTTGTACAATCGATTCAAACTAGGTTTGTTTAAAAATAAAATTAAAAATTGTTTAGTATCAACTATTAATATAAAACCGTACCAGTTTCTGCGTGAATTTATGATATTCTATGTTTTGTATATTGTACAATACAGTTTCTCATTAAAACCTCGTAGATTTGTGGGCTACTAAATTGAGCTTAACATGCAACAATACTTAATCTAACTCCGGTGTAACTAGTTTAATCAAATGTAACCATTTCACAAGAAAATATCACAGATTTACAAATAATAATAATAATTATTATATATATAAAAAAAAAAGAAAGAAAAAAAAAAAAAAAATATTCAACAATTTCTACAATTCAATTTCCATTTTCTTTTCAATTTCAACAAGTATAACAGTTAGAAAAATAGTATCTTTTTAAATCAAGTTTTTAACCGGATTTTTCATTTTTTTTTAAATTAAAAAAAACAAACAAAACAAAACAAAACAAAAAAAAAAAATCATTTTAGTTCCATTTCACGGCACAACAAAAATGTCTACCATTCAACCGATACAAAAATATTTCCTTTAGAAACAAGATCTCGTACTTTCAATAAAATTTAATCTTAAAAAAAAAATTAGAGACGGGACTAGTCCTAAATTTTCTCGAATCCAAATCCGAATCCTTCAAATCCTTCGTATAACAATAATAAAAAGTTAATGGGAAAGGGATAAAGCTTCTATTTAACATTAAATGTTTATAATTGAAGCAAAATTTAAAACACAACAGTGTTATAAAAAAATATATCAATTCGAAATCGACTATTAATCGAAGAAATACAACATTTGTCAAAATCCGCAGGATTCGAAGATTCGAATGTCCCATCTCTAGATAAAATTAATATCACAAGCATAACTAAAACAACTCATTCATTAGCAAACTCTTTTGATGTCAAGCTCAATAAACAAAAAATTAATAACACAAGTCACAGCCAAACACATCTTAACCCTCATAAATAAAAATATAAAGGTAAATTTAAAATTTAAAATTTAAACCAAAATTTAAAAAAAGAAAAAAAAAAAAAATTTCTCGCTTTCAGCTATCAAAATTTTATCACATTTCAACATTCCATCGCGACACTTTTCACTCAGTATCAAAACTTCCAAAAATCTCACTTACCTTTTTCATTTTCACAACCAAAAAAAAAGTTTAAAAAAAATAAAATAAAAAAAATAAAAAAAATAAAAATTTCATTCGGATGTTTTAGTTTGCGACCTAACGATACTTATATTAGCTTCGGTCGTCGACGTTGCTTCCCGCTGCTGCTGCCTAACGCTAGCCGACGAATAGACGAATTCGTCCGGCGCAAAGTAGCCCAATCCGTGCGCCGTCTTCATGTGCTGCTTCAAATGGTCCATCCGCACCATGGTCTTGGGACAGTAGTAACAAGTGTAGATCTCGCGGTCGGGATTGTGGATCTGTCGATGGCGGGAGTACCGGCAATGGGTGGGGAAGAAACTGCCACATACGTCGCAGGTGAATCCGACGCGAACTCGCGGACACCCGTGTTTATAAAACACTTTCTTGCTGTCGAACGAGGCCTGGCAGTGCTCGCAGTGGTACTCTCGTTTCTTCCTTTCTGGCCACCCAGCCGGGTCTGCAAGCAAGAAAGGAAGAAACGAAAAACAAACAGAAGAAAAATAAAAAATAATGACAAAAAAATTAAATTAAAAACAAATAAATAAAAATATAAAAATAAATTTTCTTCTTTTTTTTTCATTAATTCATTAATTCATTATTTAGGCGAGCACTTACACAGCCACCCGACAAGCTGCCGACACCGGGGATTGGAGGATAAAAATTATTACAATAAATCAAAAACAAAATCAACCAAAAACAAAAAAAAAAAAAAAAAAAAGATGGGGGTGGGGGTAAACGAACTTACTTATTACCTTCCCGCCACCAACAGATCCACGTAAACGAAGTTAAAAAATGTTACAAAATATTTTTTTTTTCCAATAAAATCCACTAAATTCAAACCACCTGAAGCTTCCAGTTGGGTATTAGTAACACAAATCAACACCGGGGCATTTTTTGTTTTAAATGGACTGATTAGTGGCATTAAATTCCCAGCTGACATAAATGTAAACAAAATATTAGTACCAACCTTATATTCAATAAAAAATAAAAAAATAGAAAAAAAAAAGAAAAAAAAATAGAAAAAAAAAAAGAAAAAATAATAATAATTACTCAAACCGGGGTGAAGCGTGCCATGAATTATGTAAAATGTTTTCTTTGTTTAACACCTGCTGCCATCATTACCGAAAAATCAATAGCAATTCAAAAATGACATTAAAAAAATTAATTTTTTTTTTTTGCACCGAGTGAACTTTCAGCTTAATTCTGGCATATTTAGAAATGTGCAAAAACCCAGACACGCCAACAACCCTGAAATAGACCCCGCACGATCTCCAACTCCAACTTCCACTTTAATGTGACCTGCTTAGCCAACTGAAAAATAATCTTTTTTATATATATCTAGTCATGAACTGGGAATTTTCCCTCAGACTTCGCATAAATATATTTTTTCTCTCTTTAATTTGCCTCAGTTGCGCATTTGCTCGTAATTATTTTCACGCATGTCCCCATCGCGATAACATCTTCCTACGTCCAATTTATTAAAGTAATGTCACGTGCAGGTTATTACCCCTAAAATCAAAACCGATTACACACATCTAGGCACATAAACTCCCGAATCAAAACCCAAAAAAAAAAAAAAAAAAAAAAAAAAAAAATGTTATTATCAATTCCCCCGGTTAATTTTACCTTGAATCGTAGCTTCGGGTGCGGAAGTAGATGGCACCGGGCTCACGGCGGACGACGGTATGACCGACAATAAAGGTGGCTTCGGCAAAATGGCGCCCAACCTCTGCTGAGTGGGCACAATTGGTGGTTTAGGAACGGAAACGGAAAATTGGTTTTGATTCGATGAATAGGATTGCTGAAATTAAAAAAAAACAAAAATTAATTAAAAAAACAAAAATTAATTTAAAAAAAAACAAAAATTAATTTAAAAAAAAACCAAAATTAATTAAAAAACAAAAATTAATTTTGTTGTTTAATTTTAAAAATTTAAAAGAAAAGTGAAATAAAAAGCCCTCGATTTGTTTGTTTTTGTTTTTGTTTTTATTATTATTTACCTTGTTTTCGGGACTCGGATGGTTTTCTTCACCGATCTGTTGCTGTTCGTAGTGGTAAGAGTGCATCTGACTTTGGTTCGCCATTTCTAAAATGGAAATGTTCGGCTTGACATCCTCGACGTTCGTTTCGCTCGTTTCGGACAAAGTGTTGTCGGCGGGCGGCAGATCCACGCACGACTCGATCATCTCCGGCGTGGTCGTCGCGAGATCGAGCGCGTCCGAATCCTCCGGATCCGAGCAGATGAGCGCGCTCTCCGGAATCCGCTTCCTCGGCTTCGTTTTCCGTCGCTTCGGCGGCGGCGACGTCGACATCGAATGCCCGTAGCCGCGAATCGACAGCGAATTGGCCGGCTGCAGCAGCGACGTGCTCGAAGGCATCTTGTCGACGGTCACCGAATGATGGCCGGCGTGTCTGTGCGGCGACGGCGACGGCGGCACCCCCGCCTCGACCGACGTCCCGTTCCCGCTCGCGTGCACGCGGCTCGTCGGATGGATCTGCGTCTCCGTGCCGGAATTAGCGCAGAACGCGCCGCCGTTTCCTCCGGCCACCTCGGCCAGCCCTTTGATCTTGAGCGACTCGGCCGTGTTCAGCAGCGCCGTCAGCTGGTCCTGGCCGACGTTCACCTCGCCCTTGTACATGAAGTCGATGAGCGCCTTGAGATCGCAGTAGCGCACGTCTTTGAGAAACACGATCGGGTGTTTGCACGGGTTGTCCATGAACAGCGTCTGGAAATACGGACTGCAAGCGGACAGCACCACTTTGTGCGCCTTCAACGTGAGTCCGTCGCACGCCAGCGTCACGTCCACCAGCACCTCGTTCTGCAGGAGGCTCTCGAACACGTTCAACATGTTCATTTGATGATTGTTCCATCGGAGACAGAATTGCTGACTGCCCATCGTGAGCTCGAGGAAGAGGAAAAGGAACGGGAACGGGAACGAACACGCCGAACCAACGATGCAATTTTTCGTTTCTTAATCTTTTTTTCACGCGCCCGAAAAACCCTCAAACTTGAAACCTAAAACAAAACAAAAAAATATATATAAATAAAATTTAATATAATTTAATATAATATAATATAATAAAACACGTGGATTTTGTTTTTATTATATTTTTCCACTCGTTTTAGGCTTTTAGCTTTTTAGCGCACGCACCAGCTGCTAATTACAGATAACCACATTTTCCGTCGATTACAAAACTCGCTTTTCCCCAACATTATACAAATGATCATGACGAATTAATTCCTCTTTTTTTTTTTTTTTTGTGTAATAATAAACATCTTTATGAAAAATTATCCGAATGCAACATGTGGTAAAAAGCGGATATTCCCCGCACGTGAATCATCAATCAAACCGAGAAATATTCAAATTTTATTCCGAATGCTAAAACCTCGAATTTCAAATTATTTTATTTTTATTTTATTTTATTATTATTTTTATATAAAAATCATCATCAGATAAACTTGTCAGAAGTGTCAGAAATCAAACAAAGATTTCCACAGATAGTTTTCGCTCAGGGATCATCAACTAGGGGTCGATTGGGTGTGGATTCACCCCTACTTTTTTTTTGTTTTTTGTTCGGGGGAATGTGTCTTTTGACCTTCAACTCGAGAGGGGGAAAGTTACCTGAACCTAAAAAAAAAAAAAAAAAAAAATTCAAAATTTAAAAAAAAAAAAATTTAAAAAAAAAAAATACAATTCAATTTAATATATTTTTAATTGCAATTTCGAGCAATTTAATTGTGTATTTTTATATAAATTTTTTTTTTTTTTTTTTTTTTAAATTAAGTTCATTGATTCTCTCGCATGCAAACATTCAATCAAGAGTTATTGTACTTGGAATTGAGGAAAAACATTATTTTAATCCCAATGTCCGTCTTGTCTGTATAATTGCAGCTAGTTAATCAGTTAATTCAAGCGATACGTTTTTCTTGTTTATGAAACATTCAACAACCCCAGCCAAACACCCGAGTGTGTCTGTCTGTCTGGCCAACGGCCACCATATTGATTTTTTAGCTAGAAAAACACTGATTGGACGATGGGTGGCAACTAAATAAAATAAAATAAAACACTGAAAACGTTTTTTAATGTTTTCCGCTCGCGATTGCTAAGCAACTAAAAAAAAAAAGGTGGCCGATAAACACAAATTAATTTTCATTTCAGGTCGGCTAATTTAACATTCGGGAGTGCAAACACGCGAGTTATTTGCGGACTAAGTTATATCATTGAAAAACTTGTGACTTCATTTCAAGTTGACCGACGATAAAGATACATTGACCTGGCTTTTTATATTTGCAGCGTTCGCAGGTAAAAGTTGTGTGTGTTGTTTGCGCGTTGTTTCTATCAAAATATCAATTTTCTGCATTTTTTTTTTTTGGAATTTTTTTTTTCTAGATTAAATATTTAATGTAAGATAATATTATTTCCCATAATTCGTGTTGATTGATATTTTTTTTGTTGAATTTTTATTGAATTTGTTGGATTTTTTGGAATTTTTTGAACGATTTTTCGAGATATTTTAAAAACTAACCGTTTTTGGGTTTAAATTTAGTCCGAAAAATGGATAAATAATTCGAAAATTTAGTAAATGTTAATAAAATTTAGTATTTTCTAGTTATTTTTTTGTTTCGGGTTTATAAACAGCGCAAGTTGGAGCGCTTAATTAGCCTAATTTATGTCGCTCAATTTCGGAGCGACATTTTTGCGCGAGTATTTTGCATCTGTTTACGTAATTCGGCAAAGGATGTACCGATGAATTGACGTTTTAACCGATCAATCCGTGGCTAAATGTTTAATCCGCCGAATTCGGTCGATTTTTTTTAGCATGGTTAGGCTTAACGAGATATAATTATTTTTGCAGCGCTCAATTGCGGACCGATTCGAGCCAGATTGAATCTTTTGTCGCTAGATTGATTCGTTAACGTATCAAATGGAATGTCAACACTTACCAAAAGCCGAAACGTCGTTTTTAAGACGCACTCAAACCAATCGAAAATCGGGCACACACCACAATGATGCGTCGGTCGCCATCTTCCCACGTTTTGAACACTTTTCAAGGCGCTTGCGCTCGAGTCGAGTACAACTTTTTGCATTTTACGTCACGAATTATCTAATTTCGGAAAATCAACTCGGTGTAAAGTGACGTCATATTTGGCCGCTGGCTAAACACGGTTGCAATTCAAATCAACATTTTCGTTTCTTTTTATTTGTAGGAAAATAAAAAAACAAATTTTTCGTCTTTTAAAAATAATTTTATTTCTTTTCATATCCTAAACCGTATTTTTTTTTTTTTTTTTTAATTTTTATATAAAAATAAAAAAAAAAAAAAAAAAAAAAAATACGAGGACTAGTGACTCGTTTAACAAACACAAACCTCTGGGTTAACTTTTCTATAAATTGCTGCATCTTTACTCCTAGAAAATGTATAAATTAACTTGGAAGCTCAGATGAAAAGCTGATTAAAACAATACTAGTTTTAATATAAAGTGACATTTTGTAAATCAGAATTTCTCGCTACAAAAAAACACGATTTTTAAGTTATTTTTTTTTCTTTCTTTCACTTTTGTCCATTTCTCAACACGAAAACATAAATAAATCACAGGAACTGCAAAACCACTAATCGTTTACATCACCCGTTACAGATCCAACGTTATTTCTATTATTATGTACATAAGTACGACCCTGTCTCGAATAAACAAAGAAAAAAAAAAAAGTCAAGACAAAACAAAACAATTAAAATCAACCACTAAAATGGCAGTGAACGATTAAAATTAAAACATTACAAAATAACTAAGTGAACAAAAATAGGATAAAGCGGCGAAATTCTACTTTGGTTTTTACTCCCCGGATTCTATCACAGTTCTTAAGGCCATTTTCCATTTTTCGCACAAAGTTTTCTCGCAAAGTCCAAATCCGGAAGTAAAAATCAAAATAACTAAAGGCACGTTACAAAAATCCGCCCTTTCGTAAAGATGGCAAAGTGCCTATCGTTCCCATTTCGGGCGCAAATAATGACGATGAAGGTGTTGTTTGGCACGAAGGTAATTGGAGATTCACGTATTGCCTAATCGACGTTAATTGTGTCATTGGACTTGTTCTACTGACTAGTGGATTCGTGGTTGTGAGAGGTAAATTATGAGCTCTTGAATTCGTCGCTGGCATGATGTTTTGGATTCCTATTTCGTTCAATTTCGACATTAAATTGATGCCGCTCAGTTGATGATCGCTTGATTTTGATGATTTCTGACCTAAAAATCACAAAATTTATCAACAACGCTAAAAAAAAATCGAATCTAATTGATTCTACCTGTCCTTTTGCGGTCGAGGTGTCTCGATTTACAACTGGGTGAATTCGGCTTGAATGTCCTTTTCAACAGATCGGCACCGCGAGAGACCCCGCTGCTTAAAGCCATTAAACCTGTATGGAAAAACAAAAACCGTCACTTAATAAGCGAATTAAAAGCGCCGCGAGTCTCAAACTGACTCGGTAATCGTAACGGACTGAACGGAATCGGTGATGGCGGCGGTGAAGATGGCGGCGTACAGTCGGGCGAATTGCACGGCGTCGCGGTGGGTGAATACGGATGTGTCGGACTAGGCGGTCTTGAGCAAACTCGGGGTACCCCTGCACTGATGCCTCTTTCGTTTAATAACTTGGCTAGACCAATCGTCGTGCTGAATGTAGAAGTTCCACGTTCGCGACCTTGCGGACTGTTTAGCATTGGCGGCGGCTGTTTTGCGGTCACGGACATTTGAGTTGGCGGCAAACTGGCGATAAAACGACGTAAAAATCAAATTTATCTCGCATCCAAATCAATTACCTAGGCGTGACTTGAGTGTTGGCGTCGGGGTGCAAAACCGTCGACATCGTATAAGTGTAACTGGTTCCCGTAGATTCGAATTTCTTGCCCGGATGGACGTAATCTTGAAATCAAACGAGAAAAACAAACATTTCGTCATAAAACGATCGACTTTTATCGATTAAGAACCAATACCGTCGTCTTCCTCGTAATCTGTAAGCGTAAAATTGTCATCAAACTCTTCTAACTTGCGTTCACCTTTAACCTGGACGCCCGGTCTCTCCTCAAAAATTCCACCGAGGTGAGGAGTGGCCAACTGCTGCCAGTGGTGCAACGTAAGCGAACCTAAACAAAAAAAAAAAAAAATTTAAAATTAAATTTAAATTAAATTTTAAATTTCAAATTTCTACCTTCCATCGGTTTGATGATCTGCAACTTCTCCGGCATGTGATAGGGCCTGTAATTAAACGGGCCGAGCCCCAACGACCCCGTCGACATTATGGAATCGGGCGTTCGACACTGAGCCGGCGTGTGCGTCCCATCGCTGCCCAGATCGTAGCAGCCGCTCCGCGAAACCGAAAGTTGATATTCGTGCTCGCTTTGGCGCCTCAAACTCAGTCGCCGCAACGCCGACTCCAAGTCCTTCGAGCCGGGGATCCCGGGTCGCCCCAAACTCGTTACAGACCTACAAATAAAATTGTAATCAATTCTAACTGATCGTAACTGTTTTAATCGTCGACTCACGAGCACATGCTGTCGTCGTCGGCATTGTAATTGCTGTCAGTCATCACGGACCCCTCCGAATCGGAGTTCAATAAACTGTCCACGCTGGAGGGTCCACTGCCCACGGAATAAGGTGTGTCCACAAGAGGGGGCAGTGGCGGAAAAGTTCCATCGCCTCCTCTCAACGTGGACGACGCGATCCCTCTGGCGGAGTAGCAACTCGTTAGCGAACAAGTCGTGGTCCCTTGGACGGTACTGGATGATGTGTAAAGGTGGGACAGTTGCGCAAGGGACGTGAAGGGCGTGGTTGAGGTGTTTCGCCTTTGTCTGGCGTATCGAACGGTTTCGAATATTTTGAGGTTTTCAAGTCTGGAAAAACAATTGCGATTAATTTAGAATCGATTAATATTGGGATTCGACTCAACTGTTTGTCGCTTTTGATTTGTTGAGTGATTTCGTTGTCGGAGCTGAGCGAACTTTCCAATTCCGACGCGAGCGAATCGCTGTTGTAGTAATGCGCGAACGAGCGTCTGGTGGCGTTTGGCAATGTTTTTCGTATCGCGTCGCGTAGTCGTTCCTGGTTTTCTTGCAGCATTTCGACAACTTCTCTATACTTTTCTTTCAAGTCGGACAACTCGGTCGTGAGTTCTTGTTGGCATTCTTTAGCTGCGTGCAAGTGCTGCTGCAAATCTTCATTTTCAACCATAATCTGCGAATAATCCGGTTAAAACCAAATCAGCCGACAAAAAAATTGCGAATAAATACTACCTTTTTGTTTTTCTGCTGGAAGTCCACCATTTGCGCCAATAACAACGTAATTTCTTCCTGCTGGCGTAAATTGTCGTCGATTTTCCTCGACAGTTCCTCCGACAGTTGATCCACTTGCATGTTCGCTTCAGCTGTCGAAAATTATTTATTTATTTATTTATTTAAAAAAATAAAAATAAAAATAAAATTCTTACTCAGCTGCCGTACAACATCTTTGACCAATTGCTGCTCCTTTTCCTCGAAAGTGTTTGTTTCGTCGTCTAAAATATTCGCTTCCGACTTGAGCTGCTCGTTTTCACCTTCCAATTTTCGAATCTTTTTTTGCAGAACTTCCCAACTTACGTGCAGAGATATTCGGTCGCGACAACTAATATAAATATTCAAATAAATAATTGATTTTTCTAAACTTTAAAAATAAATTAAATAAATAAATTTACGTCGGCGAAGCTGGATTGGAATCAGACTCCGAATAGTCTAGATCGTGCGCGTATATTTGTAAAAGTTCAGTCTTCATGGCCAACTCGTGTCTATATTGAGTCACCTAAAAATAAATAAATAAATTTAAAAATCAAAAAATTTAAAAAAAAAATCAAAATCATACCTGATCACTGAGTAATGTCATCTCTTGCTCCATTTGATCATTCTTCTGTTCAAATTCCCTGTTCCTCGCGAGCAATGACTGACCAATTCGTGCTGCCAACTCCAAATCCTTTTCTTTCTTCGAGGTTTAATTAAATAAAAAAAATTTAAAAAATAAAAATAAAAATTTAACGAATTAACAAATTTACCTCTTCGAGAAGACGTGTAACAGCTTCAATGTCATTATACGTTTTCGTCATCTGGCTGACACGATGCGAACATAACGCTAAAACGAAAAAGCAATTTTACAAAACAACGCTTACAAAATAAATGCAACTTGCCACCATAATCCACCTGTGCCACACACAAACTCTCACCTTTATCAATTTTTTTTTTTTTTTCCGGATAACACCACCTGTTTATGTGTTTACGCTTTGATTTCATTTCATCAATAATAAAATATACAAAACTTCTCAATAGACCCTTCAAACTGCACAAATCCAATAACATTTTTAATAAATTCAAACACGAGGCCACAAATTAAATAAATAAATAAATAAATAAGTAAACCACAAAATGATACGACGTGATATCCAGATAACCTAATCGCACCTTTGAGGTCTGATCTTTGATTTAAACGAAATTAAACGATAAAGTTGTTTGTTTTCCATTGCAACACTCACCGAAATACTTAAACGTCTCTTCGGCTTGTTCCGGACTCAGATCTACATCGGAGTCGAGTTGGAGCGCTGGTGATGGAATAAACCAGTTTTGATTTTCATAACCTGCAGCCAAGAAAAACAAAATTATTAAAAAAAAATTTAAAAAAAAAAATAAAAAACATTTTTTTTTTTTTTTTAAATTTCATAATTCACCACCCGGGAAAAAAAACCGTTAATAATTCAAAACATTTCGTCTCATCTCCCGAGCCGACCACGCCAAAAAACTCACTTTCCACTTCCAAGTAATTAATCTCCGAAACAATACATTTTTTTATATAAACAAACGAAAAAAAATCTCCGTTTATTTCGGCAACTAAATAATATCCGTGAAAATCCCACTGAATTTATACCGAATGAACCACTTACAATTTTTACGCACAATTCTAATAATTTCGTTTAAATTTCTAATTTTACCTGCACCAACTTCGCGAGTTGGGCCCAACACATTAATCGTGTGAGGCGCTATTGGCGGATCCAAATCAGCTTCGAAAATCTCCATCTTAATTCGAATCCCGAAACAAAAAAAAAAACCGAAAAATCTTGTCGAATAAAGCACAAAATGATGCAATCACGAGTAAAAATGTAGAATGATTATTTCGAGAAAAAAAAAAAAAAAATCCAACGCAAATCGGCGGCGGAAGATGGCAATGAAAACGGGTCACACACTCACGAACCAACACGTAAAGATGACATTAAGCGATTAAAAATTGCAACGAATTTGAGTAAAATGAGCCCAGCAACAGCGCTGGTGCGTACGAGGCCGCCAGGCCGACATGACGGCGTGGCGTGTAGCAGAAAAATCCCATGTTGGATATATCGATCGACCCCAAACCCAGTTTGAGGAGCGGTCGTCATAGTAACCGACTCCCAAAATCAATATGGAGTCTGCGATTGCGATGCAGGTTATTAAACATTTGCACCTTTACACGACCAAAAACTTAACGCAAATAAAAAGAAAATACGCTTCGCTTCACGTAAAGGTCGAATGTTGTTGCGTGCACGGAGTAATTACGAAAGTGTTAAGTGGAAAATGAGCGAATGAATGCAAAACGTTTCTACCTGAGTATTGCTCAAAAACAGTCTCCATTTAAGCGGATATGGCGCTCGCAGCTTTTGGTTTTGATTTTCGAAAAGCGTCTAAACTCGGTCTCGGTTTACCCGTTTCGTTCTTTATTTGCTGCTCTTAACCTTTCGTGAGAAAAGGAAATTTCTTTGCCCCCTTAAGGGATAAAAATGCGACTCTTTAACCCTTTCATCCTCAAAAAACAAGTTTTCTCGCTGCTTTTTTGTTTGTTGTTTATCATTATGGCATTTCCTTGTGGGACAGCGAGATGTTTGAATTCCCAAATAAAAGTATATATTTTTCGTTTTAATGGCGAACACGCAATCATTCGCAAGTCAGTTGAGTTCTAAATTGCACGTTTCTTACCTGAGAAGGTAGTTAATGTGTCGGCACGGAGCTTGTAGCGTGGAATATGTTCCTCGATTAGGCTAATAATCTCAACTTCTGGTAAATCTTTGTAATTACAAATTTCTGTAAAATAAAAATTAAATTTAATATTTAAAAAAAAAAAAAATAATATTTTAAAAATGTTTGTTTTTAATAGAATTAATGAAATTAACCTTTACATCCGTTAAATCTCGTTAAAACCATTATTTTAATTATTTTATTTTATTTTTAGTTCACTTTTTTCCTCGCATTTTTCTGTATCTTAGCAGAAGCGCAATTTATTCCGCACGCTCTAGTGACAGATTCCCCAAACAAAACAGGCGGAAGATTTGAAAAAGCCAACTTTTAATGCCATCTATTATCAAAAATCATTACCTGTTAAAGTGCTGGCATCCGATAAAATCAAGTCATTTTTCCTTCGTTTAATAATTCTCGTATATTTATTCGAATCTTTCACTTGAAGTTTCCTCGGAGAGTCATACGAATCCAGTTTGAATGTTAGGAAGCTGATGATGGACAACTCAGCCTTGGATACAATTGGTATAGAAAAGAACAAGAAGAACTGTCAAAATAAAAACAAAAACAAAAAAATTAATTAATAATTTCGAAATAAAAAACTGAATACAAAAATAAAAAAAAAAATAAAAAATCTAGCACAAACCAGTTGAGTGTTACCACATAACCAAACAAATAAATAAAACAAGAAAAGAAAGAAAAAAAAATGTCCTTCATACTTCGAAACGAACTAGACTAGAAAGTTTAAATTCATCTTAATCTTATAACACCAAAAATACTAGTAAGTTCTTTCAACCAGGAAATCATTATTTGATCCCAATTAAACAAACAGTTAAATAATAAAATTAAACACAATACAAATAAAAAGATAAATTATGTAATGCGACACCTGGTGCTGAAAGCAAAAGTCAGGGAATTTACGATTTAGCACATCTCTCTTTGTCTAGGGAAATCCATTGATCATTTCTGCTTCGTTCCGATCTAATTTCAAGTTTGTTCACCAAATGTTTTGGCACTGGATTATCCTATGCCAAAAATAAAGACCATGGCGTTTTTAAATCTGGATATTACGCGCAGTCTGTGTCCTTCTGTGTTATTCTGAACGCAAGAATGGTTGTTTTTAAAAAAAAAATTTATTTTGTATATTTTTCTTTTATATTTTATTCATATTTGTGTTATATTTTTGCTGCATTTTCTATGGCATTCAAAACTTATGGAAATCTTTGTTGACTCGTTACTCCGTAACTGATACGAATCGTTGATGTTGTATGTTTATTTTAAGTCTTAGTTTCTGATTAGGTTTCATAAAAGGTAAATATTTGTTCGCAATTGATTAATTAGAAAGTTATCGTTACTTACTGATCAACACTCATTGATGTAGTCAGCCATTGAAGCTCGAAGCGGGAAGTTGATTGGGCAAGTGCGGAGCGAGCGCCATCTGTGCGAACTAAATCAAAACAACTACCGGAAGTGATGTTAAAATGGCGGAAAAATTAAACGCACGTAAATTAAATAATTCAAATAATTTTTGAGCTGTCACACGGATTGTTTTGAAATTATTTTATTCAACTATTTTGTTTTAACAAAAGTATGACGAAACAAATTGAAAAAAAAAAAAAAAAAAAAAAAAAACCAACGGATTTTAATTTTTTTTTTGAATATTTCCAAATCAAAACATTAAAAACTAATGTTTTTAAGCAAATAAATTAATCGTCTTTATTTTATTAGCATCATAAATTAAACCATGTATATTTACGTAAGAGAAAAAGTTTTACAGTTTGTAAATGTAACTTGCCACCTTAAATATTCCACCTAAGCCAGTCTACAAGACTTCTCCAGCAATTTGGAGATTGCTCTACGCACAATCAGTTTATCCAACCACTCTAACAAATATCTAATTCGTATAAATGAAAAGAAAAAAAAATTCAAAAAATTCCATTAATTAAAAAAAAAAAAAATTGGAAACAAAAAATGGAAAATAATGTAACATTTCCTTCAGTTTGAATACTAAAACTAGAATTATAAATGCAAAAAATATTCAAACTTATTTCATCCTACACCAAAGTAAATAAACGTCCCCTCTTCGTAAATTTAAAATACAATAATATCCTTACAAACTTAAAAACTTCCATTCTTGAATAGTTAAAGACAAAAATCGAATACAACTAGTTGTAATAATAATAATAATAATACATATTATATGAAAAAAAATAATAATAAAAAAAAAAAAAAACACATTCTAAATGACAATAATAACTAAACCGTTCAATCACACTGAAGTCTCGTTGTTTTGATTGAGTTTCACGACGAGACCTTCGTTTTGATTTGGAGTTGTAGGTGTCGGTGAATCGATCTTAATCATGATTGGTGAGTCGTCTTCGTCCTCTTCCTCTGCCATGGTCGACAGACGCTTTCTCTCTTCCTCGTTCATTGCGTCTTTTTTGGTTCCTCTTTTTTTCGTGTGACTTAAACAAATAAATAAATTAATTAAATTAATTAAATTAATTAAATAAGTTTTTCAATTTGATTAATTTACTTATTGTCAGTTTGATGCTTCGAGTCTCCAATGTGATTTACACCGTTAATTGCCTTCGCGTTATTCACTTGCTTCCAAATTCCACTCTTATTGACCTCTTCCGATATGTTGATGTTGGGTTCCGCATCCGGGTAGTGCTGAAGGTTCTCGATGGGAATCTTCATGATGTTCCCATTGTACAGAGAAATCTCCAAATTCTCCCCATCTGCAAACTGAATCCCTGGAACATCAGATGGAGTCTGTTTTGAAACAAAACCGTCCTTTTAAACGCGAATAACCATTTTCAAAAAATTCAAAATCACCCTAAACTTCTCGTAGGGCTTCTCCTTCTCCTCCTCTCGCTTCCTACGCGTCGATTCGGGCATCACATCGTCCAAAATTTTCAATTCCCGCTGAGTGAAGACCAAATCCAAGAGTTTCCGAATTCCAATCATAATGACAAGCTGCGAAATTAACAAAAAAAATTGCATCGAAACTCGCACGTTTCTGTCAACAACATCATTACCATAACGGGGAAAGCTATAGATGTCGATTTGAACGTCTTAACGACCCACAAAGTGACTAAGCAAGCAATTTGAATGAATGTAAACAAGTAAACACGTTTGAGCGGAACCTGTCGAAGAAACGTGTAATCCGGTTGGTATTTCGCAGGCATAAACATGATGAGTATGCGGTCAAAAAACTGAAACAAAACAAAATATATTTTTTTTTTTTAAAGTCGAATTTGTCGATGAATTTCGATTTAATTACCTGGAGATCTTTAAGCGATGAGGTACCCATATAGAGGAAAACGCCAAACAGCACGGGCATAGGAATACACTACACAAAATTGGGCGCATTATTACATTAGTCATCGTACTAACGACCACCGTTTCACTTTTTTTTTTTCTTATTCTTACACGAAGAACTGGGGTAAGTATGACTGAGAGTCCAATCATAACGAAGATGCACATGTGCGTGAGCCGTTGCTCGCGAACTCCGACAAATTTCGGCTTTTCTCCCGGCGCCGCACATTCCGACTCCACTTTGAGCGTGTTCACGTGAGTGACTGACAGAACGGTGCCAGCGACGAACCACGGCAGACCCATGAAGGAACAGATTAAAATTAAAATCGCCAGAACAAATAGATCCAAATGATATCCACCCCCTTTCTAAAAATCAATTATTTGTTTTTACAATTTTTTACAATTTTTTAAATTTTTAAATTTAAATTCGGATTTTTTTATTTTTACTTTGAGTTTATGTTCTTTACGATTAACAATCACAGCAGTAATTTGCTGGTCCATGAAGATGAGGATGGTGGCGAGAAGAGCGGGGATAATCGCAGCTATCGACGTCCACCATTTGTTCTTACCAAACGGGTGAACGAACCACCCACGCTCTTTACTCGTCGGCTGCAAAAACAAATACAATTTTTAAAAAATAATTCCATTGAAATTTGATCAAATTACCTCAAACCGCTCGGGAACATCTAATTTCGGTGTGGGAATACCAACGAGAAAGTCCATTAATGTCATGGATAAAATGGCAATAATCACCGCAAAATCATTAAATATTTGCCTCACCTTAAAAAAAAAAAAAAACAATTTTAAAAATCAATTTTAAAAAATAAAAACAATTTTAAAAATCAATTTTAAAAAATAAAAACAATTTTAAAAATCAATTTTAAAAAATAAAAATAATTTTAAAAATCAATTTTAAAAAATAAAAATAATTTTAAAAATCAATTTTAAAAAATAAAAATAATTTTAAAAAATAAAAATAATTTTAAAAATCAATTTTAAAAAATAAAAATAATTTTAAAAATCAATTTTAAAAAATAAAAACAATTTATTTTTATTCAAACCAATATACCTTTGTAGGGAAAAAAGATGTCGTCTTGATTTCTTTCAGAGTGAACGATATGATGTAAGTGGAAGCGAAAAGAATGATCGACAAAAAGAAAACATCCGGGTAATAAGCGCAACCGTGGCCAATTAAAGTTCCGTTATTAGCCTTGAAAAAAAATAAACACAAAAATCGCATTAAATAAAAAAAAAAAAAATATATATATATATATTTCAGCGTCTTACTAAACACTCCCGTCGCGTGAACAGACTCCAGTTGGTATGCAATTGGTCGAAGTCGGTCACGTTATCCCAGGGCACGCAATTGCACTCGTGATTATAGAGCGTCGCTGGCAGCGCATTCACCGCAAAGTCATCGCGAATTTCCAACAGCTAGAAAACGATTCGCGACATTTTTAAACGAACGTTTCAACTACGAGCACCCTGCTTACATTCACAATGGCATTGTAAATAAAAATGAGCGATATCAAACAGGCAAAATTCTCTTCGGTGAAACGTGTGATGTAACACACGAATGCACTTGCATCTAATGCCACGAGTAGAAACAGAATAATACTAGTCCAAACACCGATCCATAAACGAAACGGCAGATACTCAATGCCACTATCGCTGGTCCACAATAACAAATCAAAATAAAAAGTTATGCGACAATCTAACTTGAAAACATTCAAGTTACGTTGCCAGAAAATAACACTTTCAACTTACTCGCAAAACACGTACGAAATCGTTTCAAATACTAATACTGGACCCGTACTGCTCAAAATGGTCAGTGGTTGACCGCTGAATAAAGCGTAAATAATACCGCACACGCAGCCAGCCACGAGACTTTCCATAGCCGCCTGTTTGTAAACAGTAAATAAACAAAAATTAATTTTTAAAAAATTACCAAATTAAATTTTTTTTGTTTTTAACCATCAAATTATTCGTTGCTTTGCCGAGCAGCCCTCCGAATGTGATGATTGGTGTGAGACACGCGAAGTATAAAAAAATAAACGATGCCAGACATTGAATGGCCATTGCATCTTTGAAATCCGACCAAAACCACGGAACTTTTCGTTTTACGTCATTTATTAAGCCGCCGAATAGCCTGGAAAAAAATAAAATTTGTGAGTTTATTTAAAACAAAAACAAAAAAAAAAAAAAAATCGATTTTTCGAGCGATACCTGCCGGTTCGTTTTAAACCGCACTCTTCTCTCAGTTTATCTTCTTCGGCTTCGTCGTCAACTTCCTCTTTCGGCTGATCCGGAGCTTTCCGATGATCCTAAATTAAAATCCACGAATAAAAAAATCTAAAATGCAAAAAAAAAAAAAATCTAAAACGCTGTACTTGAGATGGAATTTTTTGTGGCGGTTCGATTCTTATGCTGGGGTCCCACTCTCCGGGCGGAAGGACCGTAACAGCGTCGAGAAATTCGTCCACACCCGCGAGCAGGTCCAGACGGCATTTCCCTTTGTACGCAACATCGTGGAACACTTCATCCGCTAACAACGTCGCTACGGCTCGGCCGATTTCGTGATAGCGCGCTACATTACCCTAGAAATTTAAAACAAATTAATAAATTTCTTAAAACAAACTATTCGACTTACCTGCGGTCCAAGAAGAATAAATATAAACTTGGTTGGTAAAGGAACTTCGGTTAAATCACCTGTAAAAACCAAAAAAAAAAAATTTTAATTTTAATTTTTACATTGAATTCCAAGACCTTTTACCTAAAAATACAGCTTGTGATAGTCTTATAAAAGCGCATATCGTTCGTTCCATGAAATCCAACTCTCCGACTAAAATATTGGACGCTTCAGCACCAGGTGGAAGTTTTTTCATAAAATGTTGATTGCCCTTAATTGACCAAAAAAAAAAAAAAAAAACAATTTAATTATTACATTTTTAATTCAAAACCGTTTCGATTTTTTTTTACTTTTATTTGTTGAATGTCAGTCGAACTAGCCGTTGATAAAATATTGTCGTGATTATTACTCTGCAAATGTCCACCGGAGTGATTCTGAGTAAGAGATGCTCCGCTGGGACTCGGTTGCATGTGATCTCCTTGACTCGGCGAACCTATTATATTAATAATCAAAGAAACCACTTATCAATCCATTCAAATCGAAAATAGCAAACCAATATTTCACTTTTTGACTAACTTGTCCTTCGTCAAGGGTAAAAAACAGTAAAAATTCACATTAAAATATATTTTAAAAATTAGATTATGTGCAAATTAAAAGCGATAATTAACTAAAAACTCAACTCAATATAGAAAATAAAGTTAAAAAGCCCCGAAATACAAAACAGAATTTAAAAATATATATATATATATATATATTTTTTATTTTTTTTTTAGAAAAAACATGCATTTGAAATGAGAAAACGGGTACCAGGTAACTCTTGAAAATGAACAGCTTTTACGCTTTGATTAGCCAAAGAAAGAGCAGTGGCAGGCGTCGACTGACTACCATTTGAGGGTTGCGACTGCGTCGAGTTAACTTGTAGTTTACCGGGAAGTAGAAACCGGCCGTAATGATGCGACTCAGCCGTGTTTGTGGGACTAGTAGGAGGTAGAGCAGGTTGGCCAGTTGTGGCAGAAACTGTAGTAGAGTTTCCTTCCATACCTACATAGGAAATGAAGGAACCGAGAAAAGTAATAGAAGCAAAACCGCCACAGAATAGGAAAAAAAAAAAATAGATAGAGAACAGACAGCAGCGCGCGGAAATTCAACGCAAACAACACCAAAATATGCACGAGGTGTTTACTTTTGCTGCTCGAATGAACGCGGCCAATGTCCGCTAACGAGCGGATGAGAGGAATACGAGAAGTTTTGTTTTCGTGCCGTCTTTCATGCAAATGGCGATGTCTTTTCAGGAGAATTTCCTTGATTCGATCTCTTTGGTCATCCTGGATATGTTTAGCGTTCACCATATTCTCAAGAACGAGGTCTGGAATTTAAAAAAAAAAAATATTTTTTTTAAAATTTTTTAATTAAAAGAGTTTTTTTTTTATTTTTTTTATTTTTTTTTAAATGTTAACCCGCAATTTGTTCCAGACTGGTTCCTTCCAAATCCAACATGACTGTCCCGTTGAGCACGCAACTGCGTAACTCGAATAAAGAATGCAGGGACAAAGTGGCAACGTGAGGTTTCGACCACCGGTTTCCTCCTTCTTCGACATCTTCTTCAAACTTGACCCATCTGGCCGTTTCCCGCCACTCAACTTCGTCGCCATCAATATGCAATTCCTCCATTTCGCTAAAAAGGGGATGCGATTCGTGCATGTCATCCTCCTCTTCGCCTAATAAAAAATGCACGCGCTGAGCTGGTGGTGTCACTTCAAAAAAAAAATTAATTTAATTTAATTTAATTTAATTTAATTTAATCAATTTTTTTTTTTTTTTAATTTACAAGGCCTGTCATCTCCAGATTCGTCACCGCGACGATGTCGGTGATGATGATGTCTGTGACGTCTGTGTCTAGGATGACGTTTATGAGTGCTCCCGATATGAACACCGACGTACACATCATGAGCGCGATGCCCTAAAATAATAAAAAAATTACAAAAATTACAAAAATTACAAAAATAATTATAACACAAAATAATTATGTAATATTAAATATGGGAAACACGCGTCAGTTATTATGTACTTTTAATTTCCTTTTTGAAAGTTGAATTTTATTAGAATCGAAATAAAAATAAAAAATAAAAAAAAAAAACATAAAAAAACACCAAGTAATTAAATTTGTACAAAAACACGTTCTTTATTATAACAATTTAATATCTCGACATGTTACCGACTGGTACCAATGAGGAAATATCAATTAATTAATATTTTAATTGCAACAACAATAAATAAATTTAATTTTCGACAAAAAAAACTTTAAAAATTCAATTTTCGACAAAAAAAACTTCAAAAATTCAATTTTCGACAAAAAAAACTTCAAAAATTCAATTTTCGACAAAAAAAACTTCAAAAATTCAATTTTTTTATCGAAAAAAACATTTTTTCCCTTGAAATTTTCAATTAATTAATATTTTAATTGCAACGACAAAAAAAAATCAACTGTCGACATAAAACTTCAAAAATTCAAATTTTTTTATAAAACTATTTTTTTCCGTGAAATTTCCAGAAACTTTCCGTTATGTAAGCAAATACCTTCGAAATCTTTATCGGTGTAGCTCGGATGGCTATTGAGTGCTCCCTGATCCTTGATGGCTTCATCATATATTAACGGGTCCATTTCGTCCTGGAGCGCTCAGCTTACTTAACTAAAACATCGATAATAAAAAGAAAACCAACTTTAAGTTACCGCTCATGACGCCAACGCACACGTCACGACTCTTATCACAAAACACTAGAGAAAACGGCTTCGTCCGGTATTAGGAAAGAAAGACACACTCGGTCAAGTAAAGGAACGGAAGTGCGATGACCACAACTCAATAAATAATAATCCAAAATTTACAAAACCAATTTAATATTAAAATCCAAAAACTCCACCAAAAAAAAAATTAAAATTAAATTAATTAAATTAATTAAACAAAACAAAAAAACCTATTTCACTTCCGGTAGTTTAACAGTTTCCTCTCCACTTTATGCTAAGTAAACCACCGCATTATCACTGGCATCTTTACTTAACAGAGCAAACAGTTTTATCGGAGTTAAAGACATCGGTGCGACAGTCAATAACACTAAGCATAAGTAGAACTCTAACTTCACCTTTTTTTTTACTTAATTATTGCCACCGAGTCATTAGACGTCTTAAAGGGACACCGAGATATATGTTTCTGATAAAGTGACAAACAATAATTCAAAGAAAAACCTGGGTGGGGACCCACAAGGCCACTAACCTCGATTTAAAACCATAAAATTAACAAAAAAAAATTTAAAAAAATTTAAAATTTTCAAGCTGAGGGTCAAAAATTTTAAATTTTTACAAATAAAATTAATTTGAGGAGTTTTGAAAGTGTTTTTTTTGATTTTTTTTTTTTGGATGTTGCATGGCCTCTGTTTTTTTTGTATCGTTGCGACATTGCGTGCGGGAACAACTACTTACCTAAGTTGTTCTTGTCGTTGAAGTGTTTCGATACAAAAGAAGCGGTGCTACCACGTGGGCAGCACGAGTTCTTGTAAACTAAGTGACGACGATGCCAACTGCTGCATTACAGCATTTGCGAGTATAAAAAGCCTCGTTTTTGTTGGGAATGCTTTTTTATCTCGTTACGTCACTCTTGTGTAATACTAATAAAAACATTAATTTTCTTGATTTAATTTTTTTGAGAAAAATTTCCTCTTTTCTTTCAATCAAATTTTTTTTTTTTTTTTTTTTTTTTTTTTTAAATTTAAAAATATTTTCAAGTTGACATCAATTTTTAATTAGAAATTTTCGAAAATTGATTAAACATTTAAAAGTGATAGCTAATTCTTCGAGGTAAGTAAGGTCAAGGAAAAACCAGTTTTTTTTTGTGTTTTTAAAAAAAAAAAATTGAAATTACCAAGAAAAAGGCACAAAAAATTGAATTCCGACCTTGCAAAAACTGACATATATAAATGACAACAAAAAAAATATAAAAAACCGAGAGAAGTTTGCAAAAATTCGCAACTGTATCAATAAATGAAATGTAAACATTCTTTTTCAACCATGGGCACAAAGCCACCGTAAATGTCAACCCAATTTATGACATATTAAAGTATTCGCGATAATTATCTCCAAAGATCCAGAGGTTGTTACACCCAGGGTTAAGCAAAATCAGATAAATAAAAAAATCCAACAAAAAAAAAAAAAAAATTACACCTTAAAATAAAAAATAAAAATTATTAAAAATAGATGAACCGTTTTAAATTTCGTAAAAATAGACGCCAGAGTCCTCAAACTCAACCCCGAGCGTCCATTTTCCATATTGATCAAATTTGTTCAATTTTAAAAGCGAAAAAAGTGACTTTTAACTACTAGCCAAAAAAAAAAAAAAATGCTAAAAATAAATCTGGAAAAACTCTCAACCTCGAAAAGACAGTCTCAACTTATGTTTACAAAGTCGACACTTACTTGTAGAAATTTCTTCTCTCAAGAAAAAAAATAAAAATCCGATGAATTTTTACATGTTTGCCTCACAAATTCCTGAAATTAAAACAAAAAAATTAAAATTTTTTAAATTTTTTTTAAATTTTTTTTAATTTTTTAACAAATCGCACTTTAAACTCGAATTTTAAGCTTTAAATAAGGAATTTCTCAAGAATTAGGATGTGAACTTGACACACAATGTTCTAAAACTACACCAATAGGTCATTCCACGTTATAAATGACTGCATTTAAACATGTGGTAAAAATAGATAATAAAAATATAGAAAAACATCGATATTCTAACGATACAGATGTTAATGCGCATGAGTCAATGGGAAACTGTTGATTTCCTCTACGCCCACGTATGTGAAAGGTCATTTCTCCAAATTCGGCTTTCAAACACAAAAATTAACCGAAAAAAAAAGAAAAAAAGAATGGAATAAGACGGCGGGTGGGATATCATGGATTTACAGATGGCCGCTCGGGAGCCGCGAGGATTAAATCCGTGCAAATGACGTCATAACATCTTCAGGAATAGATTGACGTTCATTAATGTTTTCATTTGTTTTTGCTTTTATTTTTTTTATTTTTTTTTTTCAATTTTCCAAATCGGCATATCGTGATTAGATAAAAATAATTTGAAAAAACAATTTCATCCTCGCGTAGAAAAACAAAAACAAACATGGTGGATTATCATAAATAATTACTTATTGGGTAATATTGATCTAAAAAAAAAAATTAACTTTTCTTATCTCACGATTACGACTGGAAACAGGCAAAAGTTGTCGATCGGATTTAATTTGAAAAAAAAAAAAAAAAAAAAAATGCAAATAAACATACGCGTCGGACGTAAAAACGATGAAATCGGCGCGAATTAGTCGAATTGATGCGAAAACGAGAAAAAGTCGACGAAAAAACGACATATGCAATGTAGGAAAGCCTCCAATCGTGTCACGTTGACAATCCCACATTCGTACCTCATTTTGGGCTCCGAAACGCCGCGTAAGGCAGAAATTTCACACGTTATTGGTCGGATTAGATTGCGATATACCGGGAATTTGTCAAGGAGCACTAGGGATGCGACTGATGGGCAACACTACAGAATTTGATCTGAAACGTGATCCCATTTTCTTTGTCCCAAGGCCACCGATGCTAACGGACTTGCTTTGAAAATCATTTTTCTCACGTTTAAATTGCGCTTTCCCTACTTGGAAGTGAGATATAGGCATGGTTCAGATAGATGACGCGATTACAATCGCTATTTGTCCGTGCTTACCGGCATTTGAAGGAAATGTAAGCGGCTCCACACGCAAATGCATCCTACCGCCGCCAATACTGTACTGCATTTGCGGCGATCCCACAATTCAAGTTCTGAAGCAGACGAATCACGTTGCCGTTCCAAAATACATGACGTACTATTTCGGGTTGGGCCGACGTTGGTCTTCATCGGATAATAAAGAGACGTCATTTAAGAAATTAATGTTTTTATTGAATTAAGTTGATTTTTTCTTTGTTTCGGCTTCTATTGCACGTTTGTTTCTTTTGAAATCGTTTGAAAATAAAACTGTTTATTAAGTTGGTTGGAGTTCCAAATATGACCGCCTCCGTGTCATCGGCGCTTTGTGATTACTGTGGTAAATTATAGTCAATGCCGCCAATTTCAAATTAAATGAATTAAAAAATAAGACAAATAAAACAAATTATATTTAATTTACGATTATCCGAAATATAAATAAGGCTTATCGTAAGATTACGTATTATCTATGTACTAGAGATGAATGTTTTTATGCAATAGATTTTTTTAACGTAATTATACAGCGTACGATGATGCGGTACAACCAATTGAATAAAAACATAATCTTTAAAAAATATTCCACGCGCAAACTTTATTTCTCTCGTTACAATCGTGTTTTAAAATAAATAGCCTAAGCGCAGGCCATACAACAACTGCAGGGCTTGGTGACGGCCTTGAGTATGACAAAAAATGTAGGTCGTGATACGAACAAAAAGGCCCGTTTATTTTAACGAATAAAATTCACACCGATAATTAACTTTAACCGAAAAAGAAAATGTCGAAAGAAACTTAACGAAGCTTTATTCTTCTCATTAAATAAAACTATAATTACAAAAATAAAAAACAAAATCTTTTTTACGGAAAGCCCGCCATTTTTACGCAGGAAACGGAAGTGCTCGACGGCCTCGCTGACCAAGTCGGTCGTGTTAGCACATTTTACGCCAGAATATCTTGCACTTATGTAAATTTCGAAGAAAAACATGCCTCCGAAAACGAAATCTTCCGCTCCAACTAAAAAAACCGAACAAAAGAAGAAGGAAAAAATCATCGAGGTATTTCCAAATGTGAAATTATTTTAAAAAAGCAAACAAAAACACCGGCCTCGTCGACAGCTTGCAAAACCATCCACGTTTCGATACTCAAAACTCGTTTCCTATTTCAGGACAAAACGTTCGGTTTGAAAAACAAAAAAGGCGCAAAAACTCAAAAATTCATCCAACAAGTTCAACATCAAGTGAAAACCGGAGGTGCCAAGAAAGTAAACCACGAATTTTGAATTTCCCAAGAAATAAAATTAAAATAAATTTTTTTAAATTTGCAGCTTGATGAGAAACGAACTGAAGTAGCTAAAGTTGATAAGAAAAAAGAAGCTTTAGAGTTAAACCAACTGTTCAAACCCGTGACAAGTCAAAAAGTGGAAAAAGGAACCGACCCGAAATCTGTGTTGTGCGTGTTTTTCAAACAAGGGCAATGCGCAAAAGGCGATCGTTGTAAATTTTCTCATGACCTTAATTTAGAGAGAAAAGCCGAGAAGAGGAGTATTTATGTGGATATGAGAGATGACGGTATCGATCGAGAACGAAATTCTATGAAAATAATTTATTTTATTACAATTTTAAAATTTTTTTTCGAACAGACAACATGGAGAATTGGGATGAAGACAAACTAAAGGAAGTTGTCGCACAAAAACACGCCGAATCGGACTTGAAGCTCAAAACCGAAATCGTAACGATTCGAATGCCTGAATCGTTATTTTCATTATTCATCTATTATTTTTTTTATTATTTAGATTTGCAAATATTTTGTCGATGCGCTGGAGAAGAGTAAATACGGCTGGTTTTGGGAGTGTCCAAAAGGCGAAAAATGCATCTACAGACATGCATTGCCGCCTGGATTTGTTTTGAATAAAGACAAGAAGAAGGAGGATAAGGTCGATGAGTTGTCTATCGAGGATTTGGTCGAGAAGGAGGTAAAATTCGATATTTTTGTGTCATTTTTTTATACAAATTTCTACATTTTTGTGTCATTTACTCACAAATTTTTACATTTTTGTGTCATTTACTCCCAAATTTTTACATTTTTGTGTTATTTACTTACAAATTTTTACATTTTTGTGTTATTTTCTCACAAATTTCTACATTTTGGTGTCATTTTTTCACTAATTTCTACTTTATTTTCTTTTTAGAGAATAAATTTAGGTTCAAACTTGACCAAAGTGACATTAGAAACTTTTCTTGCTTGGAAGAAAAGGAAGCAGAAAGAGAAAAAGGAAACAAACCAAACGGAAGAAGCGAGGAAGAAGGCCGAATTTAAAGCGGGCCGGAGTATCGGGCTAAGTGGACGAGAAATGTTCACTTTCCGACCGGAAATGGCAGCTGAAGATCAGACCGAAGATGATGAAGTTGCTTTCGACACGTCGACGTATGCTCAGGAAAACAAAGTACACTAAAACAACACTAAAAATGCCACAAATATCTCACTTTTTCAATTATTTCTACAGGATGATTCACCCATCCATGAAGTAATACTTGATAACATTAGAGCTCAGGCAACTGAAGCCTCGGATTCACATGGTTCGGTCACACAAAGGCTGTACCCGCCGGGTTCTAGTAACCACAATGATGGTAGGGATGTTTGGGAAGTGATGGAGCGATTAATCGATGAAATTTTTTATTTAGAATCGCAAAAATTGGGCGAAGCATCTGGCGGGTTGGAGATAGACGACGCGGCAGTGTCGTCTCAGTTGTCTCCGGAGGAGGTGCCGATCGATGAAGACTTATTTGCCGAAGACGATGAGGATCTCGATGAATTGGAGGAGAATTTAGACGAACTTGAATTGAATGCATGATGAATTTTTTAATTTTAATTATTCTCAGACATGTATCATGAAAAACAAAACTTAATTTTGAGTTTTGGAGTTGGTTAATTTTGCTCACGTTTTAATGTAATATACAATTGAAGTTCGACAAATAAAGTGGCAATTACTTTTGAATTTTAAGCTTGTTTTTTTTTGTTTTAAATGCGAAAACAAATGGAAGAGATAAATAGAATGCGTAAACTAACTAAATTTAGTTTTGTGTTTTGCCACGAGACGCCACTGTGTAACGGTTAAAGCGCTTCGACTTCGTCTTCGTTTAAATAGCAGACAGTGCACAATGAATTCGAGTAAGTAAGCGATCGTTAAAGAAATTAACGGTGGGGATTTAATTTTAAATAACTAAATTAGATTTTGAGGAATTTCAAACACCGATAAATCGCGGTTGTGGTGAAAATGCGGATAGAAACGTCAACCAAAAGCGGCCATTCGCATCCGATTCAAGCAGGTAGAAAACCGTTAAAATCTTTTTTTTTTTTAAATTAATAAATTCGTGTTTTAGTTTCCAGAGTACGAAAAAGAAAACACCGAATTTTGAAAGGTTGAAAGATTTCTCGATTACACCGAGCGAATCGTCAACAACAACAACCAACGAAAAGTATCGCAAATCAAATTCAAATTATTTCTTATTAATCACATTCGTTTCATTTTTAGTGAGACGGAAAATCCAGTCAAAACCGCAACACCCAAATATGTGCACAGTTAAGTCTTATTTTTTTTGGAAAAAAATTACAAATAAAAATAAAATTAATTGAACCTTAATTAGACTTTGAAATGAACTTAAAAACACCGAAATCCACATATTACCACGACGGTATTTCCGAAAACGAATCAACCGACGGCTCACCCAATGATAAAACGTAAACAAACGTTAAAATTCGAATTATAAATTACAAATTTCACGATGATTTAGTGCGAGCGTGACCAAAACACCGAATTTGCAACGACTGAAAAACTACGAAACCAACAGCAAAACAAAGTATTAAAAAAAAAAAATTACAAAATAAAATAAAATAAATATAAATTCTATTCGATTTAGTAGCACCATGTCCAACCAACGACCGAATTGTAGCACCCCACGATCATCGCGAAGTAAAATCCCCGGAAAAGTGCCCGGGTCCGCCAGATCGAACGATCCATCCGCAGTTGTCGGTATTAAACGAAATAAAACATTTTTTTTAAAAATTAAAAATTTGAAAACACGAATTTCCCAGCCATAGTAGAAGGACGTGGAATAGCGCGTGGAGAAATCGGTTTAGCAGCCATCGATTCGCGAGTACCGGAATTACTTTTATCTCAATTCTCCGACTCCACCACTTACGTCAAAGTGATAAGCAAATTACAAATCTTAACGCCCATCGAGGTAAATCACCAAACCCACATTTTAAACAAACTAAATCACTTAAAATCAATTAAAATCAGATCATAATGCCCAATACGGCGTGCGAGAACGGCGCAATGAGCAAACTCTTCCGACAAGTGAGCCACCAATTCAACAACACGACCATCACGATGGTGCAGCGTAAATATTTCAACGAAACCAAAGGATTGCAGTACGTCAAGGATTTGTGCGTGCCCGAATACAAAGGCGTCGAGCTCGAAATCGCCTCAAAGTAAAAAAAAAATCGAAACACGAAGCGAAAAAACTCGAAATACATCGTTTTATTGTCTATTTTCTAGATATTATTGCCTCGCAACAGCGGCCGCACTCTTGAAATACATCGAATTCATTCAAAACATCATTTACGCGCCCCGTTCGCTCAAAGTCGTGTTCGCAGGCAGCGAAAATACTTGTTTGATTGATTCGCATTCGGCTCGGTTTCTAGAACTGACGCTCAACTTACAGAATCCTAAAAGCAACCAATCTCTAGTTGGCATCATCAATCGCACGAAGACGATAAGCGGCGCCCGTTTGCTGCGAGCGAATATTCTGCAGCCGCCGTGCGACATCGAGACGATCGAGGCGCGTTTGAATTGCGTCAGCGAACTGACGGGCAGCGAGCTGCTGTTCTACAACGTGCAGGCGGTTCTGGAGAAATTCTCGGATGTCGATCATCTCCTGTCGCTCTGCATTCAAATCCCCAAAGACGAAAGTGTGAAAACAGCCGAGAATAAAATCTCTCAAGTGATTTGCCTCAAACATACGTTGGAACTCATCGAACCGCTTCACGAATCCCTCAAAGACTGCCAAGATCCGTTGCTATCTGCTTACAGAATTGTAAAATTTAAAATTCAAAAAATTAATATTTTATTTAATAATTTTTTTTTTTTTTTAAAGATTTTAGAGGATAATCGATATCGAGAAATTTTGAATAAAATCGGGGAAGTTATTCAAGAGGAAAGTAAATATTTGAAAGGAGTGTTGAGTATGAAGGCTCAGAAATGCTTTGCAGTCAAGCCGAACATTAACGGTGGGGGGAGTTCATTTTTAATTGAAATTTGTAAATTTATCACGTTTTGTTTATTAGGTTTGCTGGATGTTGCGCGAAGAACTTACTGCGAATGTGTCGGGGATGTTGGAGGTGATTATCGACTGATTTATGTGATTAAAATTGATTTGTTATTATTATTTTAGATATTATACATCAATTGGCTGAAAAATATAGCTTGCCGCTACGTGTTGCCTATAATAACAGTCGCGGGTTTTTCATTCAAATAACCAATTGCAAAGCCGAAACGAACGAAAAACTCGACCAACTCTCAGCTCTTTTTGTCAAAAAAACAAAATTTAAGAATTCTATTAGTTTTACAACGGAAGATTTAGTAAATATTTTTTTTAACACAAAAAAAAACAATCGTAAAAATATAATAATTATTTCTTTTTGAAGATTAAAATGAATGGTGACTATAAATAAATAAATTTTCAATTTATTGCAAATTTATTTATTTATTTTTGCTTCAGATCGCATCCGGGAATCCGTCAGCGAAATCTACTTGATGAGCAACGTGTACGTGTCTTCAAATCAATTTCAACGTTTTCCTAATTCAAATTTCAACCATTTTAAAGAATCATCAGCCAACTGCTCGATCAAATCCGAGACGATATTATCATCCTTTATAAACTGACCGATGCGGTTGCCATGTTGGATTTCATGGCATCACTCGCTTGTGCCTGCACGTTGTCTCAATACGGTATACGAGATCAAATTCCAAACCCCCAAAAAAATCCAATTAAACATTATTATTTCCAGTGCGTCCCGAATTCACCGATACGTTGGCCATTAAAAATGGTCGTCATCCAATTCTAGACAAGATAGTGACGAGCGTTGCCAATAACACAGTATAAACGTGATCATTTTTGTTTATTTCGTCGACTAATTTCAATTTGAACAGTTTTTGTGCGATGAAATTCGGTTTATCATCATAACCGGACCAAATATGGTGAATAAATATTTTTTTAAACCGTCTAAACGAGCGTTTAAATAACTATTTTCGTTTTTTTTCAGAGCGGGAAATCAACTTATTTGAAACAAGTGGCTTTGCTGCAAATCATGGCTCAAATCGGTTCCTACGTTCCAGCCGAATACGCCTCGTTCAAAATCGTCAATCATATTTTCGTCAGAATGGGCAGCGATGACGACATTGAAACCAACGCCTCAACATTCATGATGGAGGTCGAAAAATTTTACCAATAAAATAAAATAAAATAAATCAATTTTTTTAATTTTTTAACTTTTATTATTTTAGATGCGAGAAGCAAATTACATATTACAGAACGCAACAGAGAACTCTTTAGTTATAATGGACGAACTTGGCCGTGGCACTGCAATTGATGAAGGAATTGGGTTGTGTTTCGCCATTAGCGAGCAATTGCTAGCCCTTAAAGTAAATGTCTTTAAATATGCCACTACAAAATGATGTCATTTTTTACTTTCTTTCAGGCCTTCACCCTATTTGCTACTCATTTTCGTGAATTAACGCAGCTGGAGTCACTCTATCCATTTGTTTCCAAGTACCTGCGAAAACAAACATTTATGACGAAATTTTGCAATTTTTATTTTTATTTTTTTAAAACATTTAGTTTTCATTTCAAGATAGAACAAGTGGCAAACGATGACCAAAGTTTAGTCAGACTGGAATATTCACATCTGTTGCGTAAAGGAGTAAACCCGTACAGAAATTACGGTCGAAATAATTTTTCCAATTTTTTTTTTTTTCAATATTATAATTTAGAAATTTTAATTTTTAGGAATTAAACTAGCGGAAATTTCAACCCTTCCAACGAGCGTCATTGAGGACGCTAAAAGAATAGCCGATAGAATTAGACGAGAAACGAAGGTTTAATTAATCGATTAATTTAAATTACAAAATTAATTTATTTTTCTCGTTCCAAACAGCCGAATATCGAAACTACAAACTCACAAACGGAGAAAAGCGCCAAATTTCGCTTAGCGAGTCGAATAATTCAAGCTGCGAAAAATTCAAGATTGGATGTAAACAGTTTAACGGCGTACATGCAGTCCCTGCGTGACGAATATTACCGCGAGATCGGCGCAAACAACGATAAAACCGGCCAAAATTAATCGCAAAAAAATCGAAACTAACATTTTCTTCTAAATCCATCCAAACCACCCTTAAATCCCAAATTAAATTTAAAAACCCCACAAAAAAAATAAAACCCAAAAAAATTGTTTTCAATACAATTCTTGCAATGTAAGGTCCAACCGAGCAAAGGTAGCAATATGATAAGATACATTCAATTGAACTCAATTTGCTCAGTCGAACCAGAGGGACGTTAAAACAGGTCTCATTTCAACATGAAAATGGTGCGAAAAGTGCGTGAGTTCAATTTGTCGTTACTTAAACCCCAAAATCTCACCAAAAAACACATTTTTCATCATTAAAACACTCGTTTTGTCGTTTACCTTCCACTTGTTTATGTTTTCTCGTTAAATAAACATCAAGTTATTCATTCTGCAATTTTCGACTATAAATTTCCTAAAGAAACGTTTTAATAAGTCGCACTAAAAAGCGCATTCCAAGCCGTAATATCAATATTAGGACATTTGAACTTGGAGACTTAAGCAATCAAAAAAGTGAAAGGCAATTGTTAAACTATCATTTCGATCAGGTTAAAACCAGATTGTATTTGACCATCACTTATGTGTTAATTATCACATATAATAACATCCACAAAGAGTTAAAACCCAAGCAAATCGCCAAACACAACGCATTCAGCCTTAAAATCCGCGCGAGGTAACTTAACTGGGCTGTTTATTCAATTTATCACAGATCTGATATATGTAACGTTATTTTTAATTGTTTTTTTTTTTTTTTTTTTTTTTTTTTTTCAGTGAAAATGGACAGTCATCTCGGAGATATACTAAAAGATCCGGGAATAAATTCATACAACGGGACGTTTTCGGACGAAGATATCACCGGTACGATATTTAATTGTAAACAACAAATTATTTGAGTTTATTTTTGGGTCAATAACATGGAAAAGTTTTTATCTCTCGACCCAATCAAGATTTCACGTGGTGTAAATATAATCAGAAATTGCACTATTTATTTATTTGTATTTTTTTATTTTTTATTTATTTAAAAAAAAAAAAAAAATTACTTTAATTGAAATTAATCGAGTCGAAATATCACTAGAACACCGAGAATGTTCGCACAATGGATTAATCCAGTACTTGGCCCAACGACGAGGAACTAAATTACAACATAAACACAAATTTCAATTACCGGATGTTAATCCCGATTTATGTAACACTAGAGACGAAACCAACGGTACGTTTTACCCCTGACAACTAACCGTAGACTCGATCCACAATATAACACAAAAAAAATCGAAAATCCAATTACAAACTAATTAAAACCTCGAAAATCTAATTAAAATCCAATCAAAATCCAATTAAAACCTCGAAAATCTAATTAAAACCTCGAAAACCTAATTAAAATCCAATCAAAATCCAATTAAAACCTCGAAAATCTAATTAAAACCTCGAAAACCTAATTAAAATCCAATCAAAATCCAATTAAAACCTCGAAAATCTAATTAAAACCTCGAAAATCCAATTAAAACCTCGAAAATCCAATTAAAACCTCGAAAATCCAATTAAAACCTCGAAAATCTAATTAAAACCTCGAAAATCCAATCAAAATCCAATTAAAACCCAATTAAAACTCGTTCTTTTCATTACTAGATGCAAAATTCACGTTAGCCGAACGTATTTCCATCATAAGGAGCTACGACGGTGAAGATGCACATCCGGTGTACAGTGAACTGGAGGAACTACATATTAACCATGGAGATTACGAATGGAGACAAACAGCGAGGTGGTACACCAAAATCTAAAAATAAAAAAATTAAAATTAAAATTTTTATTAATTTTTATTAATTTTTATTAATTTCGTTTCAAGATGGCTCCGTTTCGAGGAACACGTCGAACAAGGTGGCAAACGTTGGTCGAAGCCGTACGTGGCCACACTGCCGTTACACGCCGTGTTCGAGACCCGCGCGTGCTTGAAAAACGGCGACATCATGCTGGACGTTGGCGCCAACTCGCTGGAAGAGCTCGCGGAAGTGATCGTCGACCATCTGGTCAACGCGAACCAACTCGAGAAGGAATTCAAGAGCAAAGTGAAGAATCTCTTACTCAAGAGACACCATCATCTGCACGAAGAACGGGTCTCCGAAGAGGATTTGGACGGCGACGCCAACAAATGCGCGTCGTGGCGCATCAAGAAAGACAAGAAGAAATTCCAGGTGTGCGGCGTCGCCAAATTCGATCCGAATTTGAATCACCCGGCGTTCGGCATTACGTCCGAGGAGAAGAAATGCGAGCAGCTTTTGCTCAAGGGCAACCAGCGGTTTCGGCGCAAGATGCCGGACGACGTGGAGGCGGCCATCTTGCTCGTCGGAGAGCTGCATTTCATCGACGACCCGCTGGTGACGTTCGTGCGACTCAAACACGGCGTCCAGCTGGGCGATTTGGCCGAAGTGACCATCCCGACGCGCTTCGTCCTGCTCTTGCTGGGACCCAAAGGCCACATCGACACTTTCCGCGACATCTGTCGCACGTTCGGAGCCGCTTTGTCGGACGAAGTGTTCCGCGAGATCGCGTACAAGGCGCGGAACCGGCACGACCTCATCACGGGCTTGGACGAATTTATTCAGTCGGTCACGATCATCCCGGCGAGCGAATGGGATCCGAAGATCCGAATCGAACCGCCCGACACGATCCCGTCGCAAGAGGCCCGCAAGTTCCCGGACAAATACGAAGACGACGTCGATTCCGAAGAGGAGGCCGAAATAATTCGACGACAAACCGGCTTGGTCCGGACTGGGAGGTTATTCGGCGGCTTAATCGACGATGTTCGGCGGAAACTGCCTTGGTATTGGTCGGATTTTAAAGACGCAATGGCGATACAAAGCGTGGCTGCCATTTTGTTTTTGTTTTTCGCGACGCTTTCGCCGATTATAACGTTCGGAGGATTGCTGGACATGGCGACGGATGGAAATATAGTACGAATTAACACGATTTTGAAATATTTTAAAATATTTTTTATTTTTTTTTAATTTTTTTTCAGGCCGTTATTGAATCTTTGGTGTCTGGGTTCATTAGCGGAGTGTTGTACGGGTTGTTTAGCGGCCAGCCGCTCACTATTTTAAACACGACCGGTCCGGTGTTGGTTTTTGAAGCGGTCACTTACACTTTTTGCCAGTAAATTATTAAAATTTTAAATTTTAAAATTTTTTTTATGAATTTTTTTTTCGATTTTTTTTTCAGAGATTACGGTCTCAATTACCTCGAATTCCGTTGTTGGATTGGAATTTGGACGTTTATCATAATGATCTTTTTAGTCATGTTTGAATGCAGCGCTTATGTGTGCTACATCACGAGGTTCACCGAAGAGAATTTCGCTCTTCTAATTGCCATGGTTTACATTTACCAAGTAAAAAAAAAAAAAAAAAAAAAAAATCAAAAATAATTAAAAAGATTTAATTTATTTAATAATTTTCAATAATTTCCAATAACAGGCGATCGAAAAGATGATCCTTATTGGCTACGACAGTCCGATGCAAACGCACGTCAACAGAAACAACTCGATTGACCAATGCCCGCACGAAAACATCAGCGATTGGATCTCCGAGCAAAATTCGAGCAACATCTCCACGCCAGTGAACCCAAACTGCGAAAAAACAAAATACGTACCGGACGTTTTGTTATTATCGATAATTGAATTCGTCGGCACTTTCTTATTCGTCATTTTCCTCAAAGCAAATCGCACCAGTCCATTTTTCCCATTCAAAGTAACAGAAAAACCGCACTTAACACCAAATCACGCCAATTTACGCGTCAATCATTAACAGGTCCGTCAAATCCTCAGTGACTTCGCTGTGGTCATTGCTATTGCAATTTTCACCATAATGGACAACCAATTAGGCGTAGGGACGCTCAAATTATTCGTCCCCGAATCTTTCACCGTAAAAAAAGAAAAACAAGAAAAAGTTTTAAAAACCAAAAATAAATTTTTTTTATTTTTTCCAGCCAACTCGATTGGACCGGGGTTGGTTCATCCACCCGTCCATGTACAACCCTTGGTGGTGCATTCCACTCACGATCCTACCGGCGATGTTGGCAACCATTTTGATTTTCATGGACCAAATGATCACGGCAGTTATCATCAATAGGAAAGAAAACAAACTCAAAGTAAAAAGGATTTTTCATTCGTTTTGTGTTATATTTCCGTATTCATGTAATTGCTAGAAAGGACCCGGTTATCACCTGGATCTACTAGTTCTCGCATTTCTCATCCTCATCAATTCACTCGTCGGCGTTCCCTGGCTAGTAGCGGGCACGGTCGTGGCCATAACGCACGTGAACGCCCTCAAAATGGAATCTGAAGTGGTTTCCCCCGGAGAAAAACCGCAGTTTCTCGGCCTCCGAGAAAACAGACTCACTCAAATCACCATTTTTGTTCTCATCGGTGCGTCCGTAGGAATGGCCAAGATGCTTACGGTAACCAATAAAAAGAACCACCAAAAAAAAAAAAACGTCATTATTTCTTGTCTTTTTTTTCTCTTTCAAGTACATTCCAATGCCGGTCCTTTTCGGCGTTTTCATGTACATGGGCACGTCGCCATTACAAGCAATGCACGTAAGAATAAAACCCCAATAAAAATTAAAAAAACAATTTTTTTTAATGTATTTTTATATAAATTTTATTTTATTTTGTTTAGTTTTTTCAACGGCTTTTGTTGTTCATCACTCCGGTCAAATACCAGCCCGATTTTCCGTATTTGCGTTTCGTTCGCTTGTGGCGGGTTCACATTTTCACTTTGATTCAACTGCTGTGCATGATCCTCATGTGGATTGTCAAATTAACCAAATCCATTTCAATCAGTTTCCCTTTCATGGTGAGTTAATTAATAACCAAAATGGCTTTTTAAACACTCAAAACGCGTCCGCAATTGCAGCTAGTCGTCATGGTGGTCGTGCGTAAAGGCCTCGATTACGTTTTCACGTACGAGGAACTCAAGCAACTCGATGATCTCCTACCGGGGACCAGTACCAAACTGAAACGGGACCTCGAGCGCGGAAAATGTCCACTTAAGGTCGATTTCTTTATTTCTTTATTTCTTTATTTCTTTCCACAAAGTATTATAAACTCTACAACGCGCAAATTTCATTTCTTCACAGATGGCGAAATTAAGCTTAATACCCGAAGAAACAGCGGAAGCTAATGGATTCAGCCGGTAAATAACAAATAATTCATTTCTCAATTCACAAATATTTAAATTATTCATTAGGAAGTCATCTCGGGACGACAACAACCACTATTTCCAACGAAACAGCGTGTCTTCTTGTTAAAACGCAAGAATTCTCTTATAGATAGTCCGGAAAATATTTATTTATAAACAAAAATGTAAGAAATTAATCAAATAAAATGTTTTAGCCTATAAACCGTTTTTTTACTTTAAAAAAATCGCC
Organism: Strigamia crassipes; assembly: GCA_034683725.1. NCBI lineage: Eukaryota > Metazoa > Arthropoda > Chilopoda > Geophilomorpha > Linotaeniidae > Strigamia > Strigamia crassipes. The sequence goes on along the minus strand of JAQFXT010000040.1, from coordinate 52,787 downwards.
ACCAGATGCCACCACCGTAAAAACAATCCGCGATACAATTCTCCGCATAAAAATTATACCACGATCACGTGACATTATCAAGTTATGACTTGATAAGATTCCAGGAGAGGCCCAAACACCGCCATGCCGAAATTCACGGTAGAAGTAGCCACAAATACGCCGCACGATTTGGGCGAGGGCCCGTTCTGGGACGAAAAGAAGGAAGTTCTATACTACGTCGACGCGTACGTGGGCGACGTATGTAAACTCGACCAGATTAATCAAACGCTCGAGAAGACGCATTTCGGCAGCGGGGTTGCGACCATCGTGATCCCCGTCGAGAATTCTCCGGACGAATTCATCGTGAGCTTAACCAAGAAAATCTTTCTTTTCAATTGGAGCACAAGTCAGAGGCAAGATTTGTGCGAAATCGAGGCGGGTATTGATAAAACCCGATTGAACGACGGCAAATGCGATCCGCGGGGAAGGCTTTGGATGGGGTCAATGGGGCTGGAATCGGCACCCGCGGTCGTTGAACCCGAATTAGGCAGCTTGTATCGAATAAATGGCAAGAATAATTACACGAAACAGTTCGAAAATGCCACGCTTAGCAACGGGATGGCGTGGAGTAACGACTCGCGACACATGTATTTCGTCGATTCCGTCAAACGAATCATCCACGTTTTCGATTACGACAACCATAGCGGCGACATAAGTAATTCGCGAAATAAACAAATGTTTTAATAAATGTTAAAATTTATATACATTTTTTTAGGTAATGATCGTTTGTTGATCGATTACAACTTGAATAGCGATATCAACCCGAACGAGTTGCCCGATGGAATGACTATCGATTTAAACGGGAAGTTGTGGGTGGCGAACTACAATGGCGGACGATTGGTTAACATCGATCCGCAAACTGGTAATTTCGAAATAAATCAATAAAGGAGAAATATCAATATATTAATGATTTCAGCTCAAGTTATCGATAAGATCGACTTGCCGGCCACCAAAACGACTTCGGTTTGCTTCGGCGGTCCGAATTTGAACCAATTATACGTCACTTCCGCTTTCAAAGGGCTGACTGACTTCGAGAGTATGGACCAGCCATTGGCTGGGTCGGTTTTCAAGGTTACGATGGATGCTGTTAACATCAGGGGTGCAATAAACTCTCGTTTTGTCCCACAACCGCAGTATTCCACTATATAAACAAAATGTATTTTGACAAAATATCAATAAATATATTTGTTTCATTTACGAATTATAAATAATGAGTAATTTTTATCATTTTTCTCGATTTTATCAGATCTGAACACTCATCACCACGAGATGCATCGTAACCTCGCAACATTGCGCCATCTGTCGTCAAAATGTGCAAACCCTCGTGACCATACGTCATTCTTTAGTTTCAGTTTCAACTTGCACATCCAATGATTTCGCGTCGAACTTTTTTTTTTATTCAAACCGCACACTGATTGATAAAACAAACAAATTCTATTGGATAAACCCGAACAGGAAACACTTTGCCTTTTCACCCAAACCCCGCACGTAATAAAAGCCGTAAACACCCGAAAGAACATCGCTCAAAAACCATGTCGTGTAAGTAATTATAATTAACCTTCCGTCATTAAATCCCCACCGAAAACTGACTTTAAACTCAACAGACAACCACTACAGAACCCCCCACTGGGTCCCAGGCAGCCACGGCAACGTGTCACCCCAAGCCGTGCAAGCCGGCCACGACAACGGCCCGCTCTACGTCGGGAGAGCCCATCACGACGGCGACTTGATCCCGGGAAAAATACAACCGAGTCACGGCACTTGCTACATCTCGCACGGCGGCGCCGAACTAAACAAACCCAACTACGAGGTAGAATTAAATTTAAAATTAATTTTAAAAAAAAAAATAAAAAAATTAATTTTTTAAATTAATTTAAAAAAAAAATAAAAAATTAATTTTTTAAATTAATTAAAAAAAAATTTTTTTTTTTTTTATATATTTTTTTAATTTTAATTTATTCGTGTAGGTGCTCATCAACAGTGGCCAATGGCAAATGCAATGGGTCGGTTCTGGCCACGGTCAAGTTCCGTCGGGCGCGATCCAGGGCGGAAGAACTGCAAATGGCGAACCGTTGTATATCGGGCGCGTTAATCAGAACGGAGCGTTAACCGTCGGAAAGGTGAGTTTCAGATAACATAGAAAACACTTCAAGATTTTGATGTTAGATAAGTTTAGATAACTAATTCCAAGGTTAAATAATTTTTTTTAATCTTTTCTAGGTCCATCCGAGCCACGGTTGCATTTATATTCCCTACGATGGCCGCGAACACAGCCACAAAAACTACGAAGTTCTCGTGTGTTCCACCGTCACGTTTTAAGCAAAATTTCCACTTTTTTGACTTTTCCGGTCCAAAAAAATCGGAATTTTATAAAGGAAATAAAAAATCGGATGTGTAATTCAATTTTTTTTTTAAAGTAAAAAAAAATAAAAAATTTAAATTTTTTATCAGATTTTGTTCCATTGTGATTCATACAAAATTACAACAACAAAACCCCCAAAAAAAAAAAAAAAAAAAAAAAAAAAACCTTCTCCCATAACACAAAATGAGACCACTCAATTTCCTATATATATATATCTCTACACTTAAAAAGAAAAACACCATCTGTTGCACAAACTTCCTTCCATCATATTTGTTCGAAGCAAAACAAACAACATAAAGTTATCCAGTGAGCGCACGGTCAACCTCGAGTTGGTAAACTGACTAAAACTACATTTAATTCCTCAAAAACCTCAAAAACCAAACAAAAATCAATTTATCTATTTAAAAAAAAAAAAAACAATCTAAGTCTAATTAATCACTAATTCAGACACATAGAAACAAGAAAAAGACCAATGTTGATAAAAAAAAAATTGCATTTTTCTCGTCATATCTCGCCACGCCGCCTGTCGACTCATTATCATTAGCACTCTTGTCAGACTGGCTTTTATCGCAACGAACCTTAGACTTTTGTTTACTAGGTAACCAAAGGCGGATCCAAATCACGTATAAATAGCGGGGAAAAAAACCCTTCACGTCATTTTCACTTCACCATGTCTTGCGGACGTAAGTATCCGAAAAAAAAAAAAAAAAATCAAATTCCCGGTCGTAAAATCTCCCAATTTAGGAAAATACAAACTCGCCGGTAAGTGGGAACACAGCAGCGACGGCAGCGTGCCTGACTCGGCCGTTCAAGCCGGCTGGGACGTGTCAGACACGATCTATGTCGGGCGTGCGCACCACGAAGGAGAAGTCATCCCCGGGAAAATAGTTCCATCGCACGGCTGTTGTTACGTGGCATTCGGGGGCGAGGAGCACAGGAAATCGCAATACGAAGTAAAATCTCATTTTTCCAAAGGTTAAAACCACATTTTTTTAAAAAATTTATTTATATTTAAAAAAAAAATAGGTTTTGTGCAATCCGTGCGATTGCAGTTTGGAATGGGTCGAGGCGAGTAATGGCGGGGTGCCAAACGGCGCTCTGCAGGGCGGTGTTACCGAGGACGGTGAGAATTTATTCATTGGTCGAACCCAGCATGAGGGGACGTTAACTCTTGGAAAGGTAATTGGTGTTTATTGGTCATTTTAGCCGTTTTACCTGCAATTTTTTTAAAAATTAATTGGTGTTTTTTTATTTTTTATTTTTTTTTAACAGGTGCATCCCAGTCACGGTTGTTTGTACATTCCGTTTGGTGGAGGTGAGCACAAGTACGAGCATTACGAGGTTCTCGTTTGCAAAATTGTGCCTTTGGATTAAATTTTGAATTGTATTTTTGATTATTAATAATAGTTAATAATAAAGTTCTTGGAAATCTTCGAGTGTAAATAAACTTTGAGATAAAATTAGATTGGTGGATGACGCATTTCTTGGGTTTGGTTTTTGTACTTTGAAAGATTAAATAGTTTTACTTACGGTTGATGGATTTTTGTGGTTGATAGTTGTTGTTGGGGTCTAGGGTGAAATGTCGACTTCGAGGAAGTGCTATCGAAAATGGCGGTTTTCGGATCTGGTTTGTGATTGGTTGTTAGCGATCACGTGACTCCGGTTAATTAATTAGGGGATTTTTCGATGGGTTTTCCCGTGATTTTACCGATGTTTTTTAGAAAAATTACTTCCTTTTAGTTAAATGTTAATGGAACTGGTTTTAAGCCAATGCCTTCTCATAATTTTCGAGGAAGTCTTCGAGGAAATCTTGTCGTAAATGGCGGGATTAGAGCTCAGATTGTAATTGGTCGTTAATCATCACGTGACTTTTATGTAAATCGCGCCGTTCCGTGGCAACACTTCGAAATAATGGTGTCTAAATTAAAGAAAATGGCGCTCTATTCATTACATCTTTATTTTATTCACATAAAGCAACATTTGCAGTACAAAATTTCGAGATTGTAAGGAGCATGAAAGCGATGTCAATTTTTTGCATTGCAATAGTACTAAAATATTAAACCTGCAAAACTAGTTCACATAAATAAAACTAAAAAAAAAAAATTTAAAAAAAAAATTAAACAAAAACAAAACGCAATTCAGCTTTAGACAGCACACGTTTGAAGGAAACTTTTTACAGTATTTACACTTTCTTGGCTGTTATTTAAGAGGCAATCGGCTGATTTTACCAAATTTTAATATCAATATTTTTAAATAAAAAAAAAATCAAAAAAAAAATCACAAAAACAAGAAAATAATAAATTAATTTTAACTTAAAAAAACAAAATCCAACATTTCCTCTACATTAAGAGTAAAAAAAACAACGCTTATATGGTCGTATTGCATCCAAATCACGTGGTTGCCATTCCAAAACACCAACCAATAAAAAAAAAATAAAAAATTAAAACTGTATAATTTGCAATTAACTTTACACGGATTTTAAAACTTGTCTATTATACAACAGCATTTTCAAGTCAAAAACGAAAAACAATTCACCCCGGTTTAAAAAAACCAGACCGAATCACTTGTACATTTGCACACAAATTTCTAGCTATCAAGTATTTTTTGGCCTAAGAACATAGAAAAATAAAAAGCAAAAAATAAAAATACAAAAAAACAAACAAATTAACATTAAACTAATCTAAATCGTAATAAATAAAGCACAAATAGACGTAGGATTTAGAGTACTGTACATTATTTACATTTGTTTTCCTAGATTTTTTAATTTTTTAATTTTTTAGAATGAGAAAAATTTACAAAAAAAACGTGTAAATTTTGTTTTCAGCACAGTTAGTTTGTTTAAAGTTCAGCTCAGTACTTTAAAAATGCATAAAACTGTCCTATCTTGCGTTAGAATTAATCTTATAATTATTATTTTAACATGTGAAAAGGAAACGACGCTCGTCTAGAGCACCCGACACTCCGCACAGCGGTTCTTGAGCAGAAATTTTCCAAACGGCTAATTATTATTAATTATTATTATTATTATTATTATTTAAAAAAAAAAAAAAAAAAATTTAAAAAAAACTAAAAAAAAAAGAAAATTAAAAATCGAATCATTGGACCACCGTATCACTTATTTCGCCACTGGATTCCGGCCTTACCAACTGCTTGACCGTATTCGTTTCCGACCACCTCCTGCCGGCGTCTCCGTTCTTCGCGTCGTTTCTGGCGGACGCCGAAGAAGCCGCATCGGCACTCGTCGCGAGTCCATTGTTCAAACTCAGCTCGGTTTTGGATTTAGGACGCAACGTGTTTCGAAACCCCTCCAAAAAGTTTTTTTTCGACTTCGGCGGACTCTGGCTCGAACTCGGCACCGAAGTTGTCGCGGCGACCAAACTCGTAACCGGTAACGAATGTTTCCTTTGCTCACTAACATGCTTTGTTACTGACGGACCCAGCGCCTCGTTGGGCTCGTGCTCGGGGAACCGGTCTGTAGGAGAGCATGGCAACGAGGTCATTTTGTTGGCGACGGAAGCAGAGTCTTGTTTGGTGGCCGACACCGGCGCGCACGCAACAGTCATTCGCCGATCGGACGCGTCGCTGGACGCCTTCATTTTCTTATCACGTTGGGTACGACGTTGCTGCTTGTCACTGCTGTCTCCGCCATGTTTTTGAAAGAACGCGGTAGCTGCTGACGGGTGCGACAGTGTCTTGCGCAGCGTCGGGTTCCACATCGATGACAATTCCGGTTCCGAACTAAAAATTTCATTAAAATTTCATTAAATTTCAATTTAAAAAAAAAAAAAATAAACTCACGTTTCTTTGGTTAATTCCTTTTGGTACGTAATCGGACATTGTAACGCCTTCAGAAAATCCATTTGGTTGTCCAGAATTTTACGAAGCATGGCCACCCACTCGTCCCTAACTTCGACCGTGGGTGTCTGGATAGTAAATGCGAGTCCCTGTTGCTGCGGACATTTGGAAACGAGGACGAATTTCTGCGGATCGTCGTCATCCGTGTGCTCTTCTAGTGCCATTTTATTTACCTAAATTTTAAAAAAAAATTTTAAAAAATTTTAAAAAAATTAAATAAAAAAATCAACAAATCGTCGTCTCACTTGGATGTGCTTCTTGAAAACATAAACGGGACTTGAAAACTGCGTTCTTTTGCCCACAATTTCACTAAAAATAATAATCTGTTCAAACAGGAAAATCTGCAGTTCTTTTCCTTTAAAATTCGAGCCGGAAGGACCCTCGGAAACAAGAAGCATATTCTGTAAGAGCAATTTTCCTTGCGATGTTATTTTCCCCTAAAACGACAAAAATTACATAAAAATTCACAATTATTACAAAATTTTATATTTAATCTCACGTCGAATCCTTGAAGCCGACCAACGTTCATCATATTATCAGCTGCTTTAGGCACCACGTGCATCGTATGCACCGCTTTGCTCAAAGAATTCAATTCGTCGATTTCACCGGCTCTTTCAGTAAATTTATAAATATCCTAAAAATATAAAAAGTAAAAAAAATTATAAAAAAAACCCATAAAAATTATTAGTAACTTCCGCTTTTAACCTTGAGCAAAAGTTGGTATTTGACAATCCTTTGCACGGGTTTTATTAAAAGATCGGACAGTTGAAGTTTATGTCCGAGTTTCTGTCTCAGTTCTTCAAAGTACGTATTAAATTCGTTGACGATGAATTCAGACTTCTGTTTGTTTTGACAGTACCGTTCGTACAACTGCCGTAACTTATGTTCGTATCTAGGAAACAATTCGCCCAACTCCTTAGGCGTGTTCAGACATTTGTGTAATTCCCCGTGGAATATACTAAAAAAAACACAAATAAAAAATTAATAAAATTTAAAAAAAAATTAATTATTTTCTAAATAATTACTCTCTATGCCATTCGTAGATTGTTCTTAAATTTCCAAACACAATTTCGTCTCTTCCGCCACGCAGAGCATCCGGCATTGCAATTTCGCCGTCTCTATCCAACATTAACTGCTGGTAGCCATCGACGATCGTTCTCAAATCGCGAACGTAATCCGTTTCGCTCTCGCACAGTTCTTTAGTGACGTAACTAAAATAAAAAATAATAATTAATAAACTTAATAAATCTGACGTTAAATTTATTTCGCTTACTGTCGCTTAACGAGCGCAGCTTTCCGCGCATCTTCGTCGATTTCTTCAACATCGTCATTCGATTCGTCATTTTCGTCTATAGTAGAAGCCCTGTTTCCTTCCGACGAAGTTGTTTCTTCAGTTTGGTTCTGCTCCGCTATTTGGTCGGCTTTCCGTTCCTAAACACCAAAATAAATCTTAATAAAAAAACAATACAACATAAAACAAAAAAAAAAACATGCGTAGCAAACCATAATAAAAACCGCATAAATCATTCAAAATCACAACAAAACAATCATCAATTAGTATTTTTTTTTAAATAAAAATAAAAATAAAAATTCTAAATCTAAAACCAAACACAAAAAAAAATTAGGATGCAAACGACACCAACAACACACCCTCATTCGTTGTTTAACGAGTTGTTCTATTTCAGAGACCAAGTCGGATGGCAGCGTCCTCGGCTTCAGGGACAAACTGGAAGACTACTCAAGAAAAAGACACGGAAAGAAATTGAAGAGAAAAATAAAACCAACAGAACGGAAACCCAAAATAACAAAAAAATAACAAAAAAATCTCCACCAAAAAGTAAAAAAAAAAATTATAAATAAATAAATAATAAATAAAATCGTACACGTTTGAGTGGGGTGTCTTCCTGCGAGCAAACTTGTGGGAACCTCGAATCTTGAATCTGCATGGGCGGTGGCAATTCCAACATTTCAGCTCCATCGTCTTCCTCCCCGTTAAGATCTAAGGACTGCGAACGCATCTTAGCCGGTTTACTTTTCTAAAATAAAACCAAAGATTTCAATTTTTTTTCTCATGACTGATGTGAAATCGCACTAAACAGGATGTATAATGTTTTTATTTTTATTGTACACAAAAAAAACAAAAAAAAAAAAAAACACACCGCCCCTTTTTCTTAAAAACAAATTCCAAATTTAGTTTCCTGTGGCAACAATTTCTTTTTAAAAAAAACCTCGCGTTATTTTCATACATTTTATTTCGCATCATCCTATCAAACTTCGTTAAAAACCCAATAAAAATAAACAAAAAAAACATATAAATAAATCTTAAATTTGTGCCAAATATTTGTCAACACCTAGGTCGTTACAGAAACAGTTTTTAACCTAAAGGTGGTGAGTAGACCAGCACCGCAACAGAGTTACGTAACAGCAGAATTCCGCTCGCACAATAAACAAAAAGAAAAAAAAAAAAAATAATATTTAAAAACAAAAATGGCACTTGATCAACCATTTTTAGTGTCAAAATCGGTCGGCGTGACAATAAAACTAAAAATACCCCCTCAAAAAAAATCATAATTTACCGGTTCTACTTGGTCTTCCTGTTGAGGACTCGGTGATGATGATTTGTTACCCATTTCTTCATTACCAATTAACTGCTGTTTATAAAATCAAAATCAAATTAAAATTACAAAATATTAAAATAAATAATATTTTTTTTAACCTTATTTTTAGAAGTCGCGTTATTCTTCTTTGCATTAGCTTTGGTCGCTTCGAGTGTAGCTTTATCCAATCGACCGTGGCTCAATTTACGGACTGGATTAGTTAACCACTTACTGAAAACCAAAACAAAAAAATAATAATAATAATAATAAACAAATAAAAAAAATTAAATGTTTAATTTACACACCGGAATGTACTTCTTCGTTTATTGGCTGGAGATGTATTGCTATTAGACGAACTCGCAACTGTATCGTTTAGAATACCAGGAAAATCTAAAACAAAAACAAACCAAAAAAAAATTAATTAAAACATTTAAAAAATATTTAAAAATTTAAAACACTAATTTCCTAATACGCAAAAAAAAAACCACCGGAAATAAACCTAAAACTTTCCACACACGCAGCTCGGAACGAATTGATGAGCAGCTTTAGTCACTGAACTCCTTCTGCAAATTAGCTCGGAGATGTACAAACGCTACCGCAGGTAAAAGTCCTGACACGGCATGAGAAAATCGATCAAATCCAATAAACACGCAGCCTTAACTAATAAACATACAAACTCCCGCCGGTATAACCAAATCCGAGCCAAAATTCAGACCTTTAAAGCCAAATATTTCTCCATTTTTTTTCAAATTCTCCCACTAATTTCTCACTTACCCACATCTGCTTCGCATCATTAATTATATTTACACCCAACTTACACTCAAATCAAAAAAAAATAAAAAAAAAATCAATTACCTAAGAATTAAACTTCGCCAATTAACCAAAAGTGAAGCAATCGATTAACTTACACCGTTCAAATGACCACAACCGAGTTTTTACACTTCTTTAAGTCGATTTTCATTTTGCACTTCAAGTATAGTAACATTACTAGGAAGGAAGGAAGTTTGCGTGATCCTGTGCACCCACAACTAACTGCGTAACCGCAATTCCATATCCCTAAACTTTCCTACACCAAATCCAACTCGACACTATTTATAGAAATCGAGCAAATTTCATTCCCCGAAATAAAAAAAAATAAAAAAAATACAAAAAAAAAATTACAAATGGATGCGACCGAGAATCAATCGTGCAAACATCACAACTTTTTATCACTCCAAATTACACAAAAACCCAGAAATAGACTACGCAAACAACAACAACAAACAAAAAAAAAATAAATCCTAGTCGATGATAAATTCAATTTCCCTTCGAGATTCAACCAAAATAAATAAATAAAAAATAAAAAATATAAAAAAAATGATGGATGAATTCAATTTGAATTATTTTTCGCAACCCGAGAAAATCGTTGCGAAAGAAACCGATAAGATAAAGATGGGTGTGGAAACTCGTTAACCCTTACCACGGACACATTCGGGTATGATTCTCGTCGATTCGCCGATCTCGCCAGCGTTTTTCTCGCCGAAACAACTGCACGCACAGTTTTTCGCGAAATCCATCGACTTTTTCTCCAGTTTGGCACAATTGCCAAACCAGTACGGCTAGATCAAGACCAAATCACCAGGCAAAGAGAAGAAAAACTCAACCAAGTTGCCAAGGGGTGTCGAGTCAAGCATAGGGGTAAGTGCAACGCTGGGTCAGAGTTCAAGGCCTCGCCGGCGAATTGAATCAGTCCGTTTATGACGTCATGAGCATTTTAAATTGCTCTTTAATCGCCGCACATTTATCGCAAATTCGCGCACCTCGTTCACATTTTATTAAATTATATTATTTTAATTTTTTTTTAATTTATTTTGGATTTTTATTTAAAAAAATAAAAATAATTTTTTTTATTATTTTTTTTAAATTTAATTCTTACCTCCTTGAGCTTCACTATCCATGCTCAACTTGGACAGCGAAGTGCGCATGTTCACCGAGAACTGCGTTTTGAGGCAACTCGTGGGAACGAGTCCTTCGACGCATGCTCGGTCTCCTCCGCCGCCGTCTGGGGGCAGCAGTGAACGAACGAGACACCACTCGGCCCCCGCTTCGACCACTTCCACTTGTTGTCCTTTCTGAATGGAGATCTCTTGCGAATTCTGGTTGGCTGTGAACTCTTCGCACACCCAGACTATGTCACTTCCCTATTCAAAAAAATAAAATAAAATAAAATAAAATAAAAATGAAAAATAATTTTAAAAACAAAAAAACAAAAAAAATTAATTACAATTTTTTATTTTTATTTTTATTTTCGTGGGAAAACCTTCGAGACCATAAAACCTTTGTATTTCCCAAGTCGGATTTGCACAAACCTGCAATTCGATTCACGACCGAACAAAAAACAAACAAAACCAATTCTTTGAAAAACAGAAAGCAAAAAAAAAAAAAAAAAAAATTAATTTCGTCACGTGTGAAAACAAATTCATAAAATAAACTAACGCTAATGTACATCCGCTTTTCCCTCCATGATTTATCTCAATATTGACAAATTAATTCACTCGCCAGCGAACAAACCCATTCAATGTTAAACAATATGACTTAAAACCCATCATTTTACGTGACAGATTAAAAGCTTTCGTCCTTACGTTCCGAGTAATAACGTCGCAGCTTTACTCCCTAATCCTAAAACAATAACAAAAATACAATTTTCCCTCAAATTTCTCACAAAAACATCACCGGAGAAACGCGACAGTCTAAAAAGAAAAAACCTCCATTTTACAAAATGGCGCCCTAAAAATCGATCGCTGTTTCGATAAACACGAATTTAATTGCGTCTCACGATCGTTTTTTAATATATTAAGATAACTCGACTGAAATTCACCGCATCGAATTCGTAATCGCCCAATGCCGTCACGAGTTTGACATGACTCAAACAAAAACAAAAACAAAAAAACGTTTCAATCTCGCCATTCTCGTTAAAACACCCACTCGAAGCCCCGTGTTCGATCTAAAAATGAATTCAATCCATTTCACCACACGATGTATAGTAGTAAACATTGCCACCAAACTAGGCAATGTTCACTTCCGTTTCTTTTTCAACTCAGCACGTCATTCATCCTACTTCTACTTAGTTATTTTACGCAACAGATAAGCTCTCGCTGCACGAAGAATGTGCGGAATTCCGCTACGCCGATTTTAAATTAAAATTAAAAAAATTAAAAAAAAAAAAGAAAAATTCGTTATAAATTACGCTAAAACGAATTTTTTCCGTCCAATTTCATACCTCATCGTACAAATCCTCGTCACTTTCTTCGGGTAAATACGAAAAACTGAGCGCATTGTACCTCCGATTGTACTGGGCACAATTCGGATCAAAGGACCTCTTCAGCCATGGTAAAGACAGTTTTCTCTTCATGTAATCCATGACTCGAGTGTGTGTGTGTATGTGTACTAGGCACAAAGAATCTTGTTCAGCAGCTCTCGACTTCGGGGGCGCCAATACGACTGTGCACACAGCTAAAAACAGCTCCCACAGCCACCAAATTGAGGTTAGAAATTGGTCAAAAATGTATCTATGTGTCGTTGAACTCGTCCAAATTCAAAAATCCTTTCAACTCGACATTGTCAAAACTGACCAATAAATTTTTTCTTTTTTTTTTTATAAAAAAAAAAAAAAAAAAAAAAAAATTTTATTATAATTAAACAAAAAATTAAAAGCGAACAAACTAAAAAACGCCACACCGAATCCTATTTTCGCCATTTTTTGATGTTTTCCAGAACTCAATTCTCGATGTGATATTCACCGCGTCGCAAAGTTTTAAATAAATTTCAGCGCATATATTTCACGTGCCCACTTCACACGCGTGGACCAGCAATCGTCTGACCTTTTCCAGTACAAGCCCGAAGGCGGGGGTGATTAAAAGCGGCCTGGGACGTGTATAATCAGCCCACGATGCAGTCCCGTCCGCGAATGGCCGCGAACAACGGGACTGTTTACCAATTACGTAACAGCAAATATGATTACGTTCAACGCGAATTAAGTGTGCAATTAACTCCCATCCCCTTGCCCCACCCTTGCTTTTTATTTAAATAAATAATTCACATTTAAACATCAACAATTTCCATTTTTATCTGCAAAAAATCGTCGTGAGAACGCAACAAATGTTCGATAGTGGGTGGATCTAGATACACAAAAACCGGTATCTCCGCCATTTTAGAAAAAAAAAAAAAAAAAAAAAATCAATAAAAAAAAATTTAGTTTTCGTTTAAATTGAAAAAAAGAACCGCATTAATGAATAAAAGTTATTTCGACCCATTGAGAAAAATCGATGGATGATAATTTAAAAAAAAATTCAAATTGTTTAGTTGCTATAGCAACCGCATCAACACGCACGACGGGTGAGGGTGAACAGAACCGAGTTGACTAACAACGTGTCATTACAGGCGCAACAAACTCAACAAACTAAAACGTAGGGCCGGGAAAAAGTATAGAAATTACGCGTAGATAAAATGGGTTAATTGGCGCACCTGTAGTGATGCTAACGACGATTATAAAAACAATAAGAACTTTTTTACCGATACTCTCATTAAAACTAATGCGAAGCACAAAAACACACGCACCGAAAAAATAAATATAAACATCCAAAGTTTGGTTTCATAAAATTCCTGCCAAGCCCATTAATCATGTCAAGAATTTGCATCAGGTTCACCAACCTACACAATCTAGTTGCTATAAGACGTACCGTAAATTTCAACAAAAAAAAAAAAAATTCGATATTTTAAAATTGGTAAAAGCATTTTAATATAAAAAAATTTTTTTTTTTTTTTTAAAATTAAAAATTTTCGTAAACAAAAAAAAAAAAAAAAACATTAAAAAAAAAAAAACCTGACAAAATCCTTCGTTTGATTCGTATAGCCCGCCCTGTCCTTGAGCTGAAGGTCAGCTCGTTCATCCAGCCGCCCGTTTCTATGGCAACTAAAATTCCACTCCGCTAAAAGATCAATGTTGAGGCTGCTCATCTTTTCCCAGTCAGAAGACGAAAAAAAAGAGAAAAATAAAATAAAATAAAAAAACTCCCAAATTTTTAATTATTTTTTCATCATCCCGTACCAAAAAACACACCACTCGATTGCGTTCCAATTGCTTTTAATTTAAACTAGATAAATCCCCACGTTATTATACAAACGCGAGCTTTTATTGCGCGCGATTGTCAACAATTCCAACCCGCAAACAAATGCGATGAGCAACACTAATAAAACCCATTACGCGAGTGCACAAACGATCTCCCGAGATCGCTTATACCGTTGCGCTTAACCCGCACTAGAACGAGCGTTTAAACGAATTTCACATTTAAATATTCGCTATAAATACATAAACAATCATTTAAAAGCAATTGAAAAAATGCAAACACTAAATTAATTCAATTTCCCGACCCCGACCAATCAAATTATTAAAAAAATAAAAAATAATAATAAAAATAAAATAAAAAATTATAATAATAATAATAATAACATTAAAGCAGAGCTAACGAATCCTACCTTACCGACGCAACTCGCAAGCAACAACTTGCGCTTTAAAATCGATTAAACTGAAACAATATCGAACGGGGGTTTCCGAATTTTCACGTTGAAAAATCAAGACCGAATGTCCACCATCGCTCACTGACCCACCCCCTCCCCTTGCTGTCGCAGGCACTTAGGGAAGAGGGGGTAAAAATTATGCGATATTAAACTGCAGCGAGAGGAGCTGCTGAGAGGTTATGACGTCATATTTCCCGTTTCTTGGCAACGGATGCAGATGCGGGTCCAATCGAAACTGGACCGAGGCGAATTGAGTGATGGGGAAGGAGAGCGTGGGGTTTTAAGTTGCGGACAATTACCGAGTGAAATCCGACCTTTTTTTTTAATGGAAAATTTTAATAAGAAAATAATTGATTTTAATCACTGCGCGTTCGCGAATGTCGAATAACGTTTTCAATCAATACCGACTGGTTTTTCGCTTACCTTTTCGCTGTCGGTGGTGTTAGTCGACCCCAGCGATGCCAGAGATCCTCGTTCGTGGTGTTCGCCATCTTCCAACGAAGTAGTTTCGTCCAGATCCCTAGAAACGTACAATTTTTTTTTAAAAATTAAAAAAATTCATCGAAAAAAAATTATACGTTAAAAAACGAAAGAAATCGATCGGAGTATACATCTAGCGACGGAATAAATAATATAAAAGAATTTACTAATTGCGACACGTGCAATTAATTAATTAATATTTTTTTTTACATTGTTTATTGCATTTCTTTTGACTTCCTGCTCATTTAAGGAAACATTGCGTCTTAAATTACCTGCTAGCGCGATTGCTGGCCGATTTCGACATTTTTGCGGGCGATTTGGGAAGATTTAGCGGCAAAGTTGACGTGAAATAAGTTTCTTGGATAACTTCGCGTAATTTCTTAACCCACAACTGCTTCGCTTCCAACGACGATGCCTAAAATATAAACAAATAAAATAAAAATCTCCATTAAAAGCAATAAGGAAAACACGTAAATAAATGCAAACATCCTTATCCTTACACAATACAAGTTATTAATACCTTAATGATAATTCGATGATCTGACAAAGGGGCTCTCCCCGTCCACACAGCAAATTTACATTCATCACCTTCCACATGTTCCGTGATGCCAAGATCGGAGGTCTAAATAAAACAATAACAATAAACAATATAGCCTCATTCAGGTACAAACTCAACAAAATATACCAGTAATTGATTTTTATAAATATATTTCGCCTTTCCATTCGTATCTTTAACTTCTTTAGCAAAAAGAACGCTCAATTCAAAAAGAAAAATGTGTCGTTCTCTTCCTTTACGAATGATTTGTTTCGGATCCCAAACTTGGAACATATCTTGCAGAATGACTTCGCCTAACTTTTCAATATTTTCCTACAAAAAAAAAAAAAAAAAAAATTAAAAGAACAAACAAACAAACCAAAACTGCAACCCGTACATCGTATCCGTCCAACAAACTCAAATGCATCGCATCGTTCGCCTTCTTGGGTACATTTAGCATCACTTCGAGGCCATCTTTGATTTCTCCTTGTCCTTCTTCACAACACGATTGCAGATCTTTGAGTAACAATTGGTATTTAGTGATCCGTTGAACAGGTTTAATGAGATAGGCAGCTATTGGATGATCTAATTTGTATTTCTTTTGCACGTCTTCAAAAAACGTGCCACCCTGTTGCACCAATAACGTGTTCGATTCGGGTTTATTTTTACAATACTTGACGTAAATATCAAACTTTTGAGCCTAGAAATAAAAAATAAACAAATTAATCGATTAAATATTGCAAATTCCATTGCACTTTCGCACCCAAGTGACGAAACAATGTCCAACATCTTCCGGCATCATTTCGTATTTCTCCAACTCCTTAAGAAACACGTTTTTATGAAAGTCATAAATTTCGTCAATGTTCCCGAACACGATCTGCTCCTTCCCCTGAATCCCGCACGGCGTTGCATTATTTTTCCTCATTTCTTCCACGTAATATTTAATGCAACACTCAAGATCCTTCACGTACGTTCGTTCGGTTTGCAACAACTCAGCCATGATGAACCTAATTAAATTAAATTAAATTAAATTAAATTAATAAGCAACAACCAATGTTTATCCACCACTCACTCCTTCCGCCGAGCCGACTTTCTCTTTTCCTCATTCAGTTCCTTCGACGCCGTGTCCTTGACTTTAGTATCGAGACTCGGATCACTATTACGATCCAAAGATAAATCCTTGTGCTGACCCTGCAAAATCAAATTTATTAGACGAATTTTCCGGAACGAGGAAATAAATCCGTGCCACCTCCTGTTGGATTCCCAAAGCTTGCTCTAACCGCATTCTATATTTGTCCATCCGAGAACTGAAATCTTTATATCGGTTATCAACAGCTGCAACCCATTGCCTTATATTACTGGCATGTGCATGACCTTTCTCTACCAAGCTATCAGCCAGCTGAATAAGTAGTTTCACTCGTTCTCTCGTTTCCTAGAAAATAAAACACAAATAACAATTTGTCGGAAAAGTAATAATTTCTCTTATTTTTTCCCACATACCTTCGCTATTCCTTTGAACTCATTATGCTCCTTCAGTAAATTTTCGGTTTCCTGCCGGTTTTCACCAACATTGGTATGAGTAGTGAGGTAGTAATCACCTGTATCGTGGATCCACTCGAGCGCTTGTTTAGCACTGTGTTCGAACAGAACGAATTGTTGACATTGGTCCAAACTCTTCTTCTTCAGAGTCCAATACTCAAGAACTTGATTCTCCTGTTTTAAAAGTTGTTCCAAGATTCCTAACGAATTAAATTAAATTAAAATTACATTAAATAAATTAAATAACTTAAATCACATCATCGGCAGACTTACCTTTAACCTGAGCTTCTGGATTACGCAAATTCGCTTCGCCTTGGAAAGAGTAATACTGCAAACTCCTAGCCGAGTATTTTAAAAAAGTTTCGGCCGTACGGCGAGCTAAAGTACACGCCTACCGATCAACAATAACCAAATTATACACAATTTGTAAAAAAAAAAATTTTAAAAAAATTTCCTTTTCACCTTTAAAAACGCTTCTTTTTGTTCTTGGTGTTTATTAATTAATTGATTGAGCATCGTGACCTTATCAGACGACGATGACTTTTCACTACTGCACCAATCTTCTTCCCGGCGGTATTCCCTTTCCAAACTATCCAAGACAGAACAAACCTAAAAAAAAATTATTTTTTTTTAAAAAAACATCAATAAACCATTCGTAAACACGTGCACGCGCATTTCCAACTCACCTGCTCGGCCGTTTTATAGAAGTTGAGAGAGGCCATGACGAGTTTGTGCCTATCTTCAGCGTGAGTCACCAACTGCTGCCATTTGGCGCTGATTCCTTCTGCGATGGCGCGGATACCGTCCGGATCGTAGTGATTGGCTTGGATCAGAGCTTCCGCTCTCTGCTGCACTTGAACTGCGCTGCTGTGAGTTTTCTAAACCAAAACGGAAATAAATGCATTTCCCTCCACTCCACGCCACTCTTATCAATCGAAATAAATACCTCGATCGCGACTTGAACTTGTTCGTGTTCTTTTCTCATTTGTTCCGCCTCCTGCAGACACGTGGGGATCATAAACGTCGCCCCGAGTAGAGTTTCGCCCTTGCGGATCCAACTGACCACTTGATTGGCATCGCTTTGGAACTGTCCCTTTTGAATGCACTGTTCCAGCTTGACCCGAGCCAACTCGGCTAGATCCTCCAAGTCCATCTCCCGTTCGTGCAGAAACTCCAGCAACACTTGGATCCGCGTCTGCGCGTCGTATTGGCTGTCGGCCATCAGCGACACGCTCGACGTCTCGAAGAGTTGGCAGAGCTCCTGACCCCTCTGTAGGACCTCGAACGCCGTGTTCTGCATGTGCGCGACGTTCTCGCTGTGCATCTGCAACGCGTGTTCGGCTTTCGCCGGGTCCTGGACCGGCTCGGAGCGTCGCAACTCCTCCGACCACATTTCCAACCGCGAGGAAACCTCCAGAGCATCTCGTTCGAACAACCGGAGCTGCAGACAGAGGTCGAGTTTCAGTTTGCGAGCCGTCCACAACTCCTCCAGCTCTTCGCGCGTTTTATTCAATTTCTCGAGCGTGTCCTCGACGCTCGTGTATGAACCCGTTGTGTCCATCTCCGCAGACATCCCGGCATTTCTAAAAAAAAAAAAATTAAAAAAAATAAAAATATTTTAATTTAATATTTCTTATTGTTATTTAGTTATTACCTTAGTTCCTCGAGCAATGCCTCCCCTTCGGTCACCGTGTTCACGGCAGCGTCAATTGTCGAGTTGCGTTGTTGAGTAAATTGATCTAGCAAGTGTTCGGCACCTTCGACGGACTCTGCTATTTCGTTGCTTTGCAACTCTTGTTTCAATTCTTCGGCCCAAGTTGACAACTTTTTATTAAAAGAATTTTCTTTAGTTAAATTGAGTTTCGTTAATGCGATTTTTTTTATACCTCTTTTTCGTGAGAAAAGAAAAGAACAGCAAGCTGTAAAAGATGTCGCCGTTGCTCGACACGAGCAGCAAAACTAGCTATGTGCGACTCAAGTTCTTGAGCAACTGAATAGATTTCTTCAGCGTTACATTCTCCGGTCCTAGCGAGTTCCTCGGCAGCAGAAAGAAGTTTCTCCGCATTCGTGTAAGTATTCTAAATAAATAAAAAAAATTTAAAAAAACGAGAAAAATATTAATAAATTACATCATCACAATGAAATTAAAAAAAATATATAAAAAAAAGCAATTTTAAAAACAAGTCGCTTGTTAAACATTCCATTCAACATTTTTTTCACCGCATCATTTAGTCCGGTTAAAAGAAAAAAAAAATACATCACGTTTTGATAAATAATAAAATTAAAAAAAAAAAAAAAAAAATGGGAGATTCGTTTCCAACCTGTTCCAGCAACTAAATGATTCAATTTACATAATCAATTATCTCGACATAAAAACTATTTAAACAAACTACAAATAAAATTCTTTATCTTTCCGCCGTTCAATTAAAATCCAAAGAAATTGAGTGTAGAATTCAAGCGTGACATTTTATCACTCTTGGCGGAATGTCAATTCAAATTTCAAATGGATTTCAGATTTGCCCGCCAGAAAAAAAAAAAAAAAAAAAAAAAAAAAAAAACCTTTTAAAAAAAAAAAAAAAAAAAACCATTACACCAAAAAAAAATTATTTTTTTTTACTATTTTAAAAAAAAAAATTTCAAAACTCCAGAAAAGTAATCAATTTTTCCTTCACCTTCCCTTAAAAATCCAAACCCAAACCCAAAATTCACTCAACTGTTTACATTTCGTCGTCACTTTAATAAGTGATATCTCTTATTGATCTCCCAGAAGCTGGCAGATGCCAATGTCAAAGGGCCACCAGGGACGAGACTCAACGAACAACGACCCGAGTTAGTACACTTAAATCACACAGTAGATTTGTGTACAACTAACACAATTCACACACCAAAAAAAAAAAAAAAAAAAAAAATACCAATAAAAATTTTTTCTCTTCCCCGGTTGTCCCGTTCCCTATATAATTTAATAAATTAAAATCAATTGATCTTCCCTTCTCCACAAATCTCGTGCAGCTCCGCGAATCAATTCTACTTAAACCACAAAGCACCATGTACAGCCATGAAAAAACATCAAGGCCCCGCTCTAATCATATCAATTCACTCGCAGCCAGACCATTTTGTTTCTCCAAATAAAATAAAAAAAATAAAAAAATAAAAAAATAAAAATTCATACCCAACATTTTAAACATATTCCACACGCTTACACGTATTCAACACTAAAATGACAATCAATAAACATATTTTAGCATCACAATTTTACACTTAAAAAAGATTTTGTCGTGCCAGAAATTCCTCCAATGTATACAACATCAAAATCCGAGCTTTCAGCATAATGTCACTAATTTTAACCCTAAAAACTATAATTAAACCTACATTCAACGCGATATTTTTCCAATAATTGCGATTCAACGACCTTTATTCAGTTTGATACTTTGATCGTTAAAAAAAAATCCTATTTTGTCCGTAAGCTCCTGAGACGGACAAAATCCATGGCCTGCATTTCTAGGGAGACCCCACCAGTCAGATTAGCGTTCACTTGTAGGTCGATGTTCTTCCGCTTATCCCTCACTGCCATTTGCTTTCTTCATATTTCAAACAAATCGATCACTCTAACCCTATATTTTACATTAATTTACTATTATTCCAAAAATTCTATTATTTCAACAACAAACCAAACAGCAAATTTACTCAAAATCTTTCAATTATTCATCAAAAAAAAAAAAAAAATCAAAATTCCACATTTTTTCAAAAAATTCTTACGGTCAAAACCAGAAAAGAAAAAAAAATTGGCTCAAACACAACGCAGAAAATATTCAGCGAATCAATAAAGTCATCAAATCAACTCCCATCCATCATTCTGATAACCCCCTTTTCATACGGCTTTAATAACCCCCCACTAGGGTATTAACAGCAACATATCCACACGATATTTTTACAACACGCATTCGAATTAAAAATCTAAAAAAAAAAAAAAATTAAAAAAAGAATAATAACAAGCGGTGGAATTTTGTATTACGATATCAATAATTTAGCATTTTGTTTAATTAATCCCTCGCTAATAATTAAAAAAGATGACCTCAAAAAAGCCTTTTCCTCATTAATTTTACGTTCTCACGAGAGATGGCATTGAATAGTTGTCATGGAGACACCAAAGACCAGTGCCACAGCCGAAGCAGTTTTCGAGCTCGACTCCGTTGTAAATAAACTCAAAATCGCGCATTCGTTTCGCGTTTCTCGCGTCGTCGTATCAACGGAAAATAAAGTTCGTTAATTTCCTTCACTTACCCGACACCAGCGTGTAAATATTTGTCAACTCCACGAGTCAGTAGAAGGCTTGATTTTCGTCCTTTTCCGCGCAACGACACTCGGATCGGACACGATTTGCAACCACCGATTTAACCACGCTCGAGATATGTATCCAGCGGCTAAACCCGATTCGTGTAACGAATTGATATTCTCGAAATCCTCACCACCTTCCTCTCTCTGGATCTCTCGCAACTGGATCCTCGGGCTACTCTCCAACCAAGCTGCATGAGAATGCATTTCAAAGCCTAGCCTCTGCGCGAGGTCCGCGTTAAAACGAAACGAGGTTTGTTTGCCAGAAATGGCGCTTTTGTTTATTACAGGAAGAGGTCGAAGGGCCGCTCGCTTTTTCACCCTCAACCGAAAGGGTGAGTGTTGCAAAAACCAAACAAATCAAACGCGAGAGAAATTGGAAGAAAAAAAAAATCAATTTCAACTTTCCCAAACCTCAAAAATAAAAATAAAAATAAAAATTTTAAAAAATAAAAATAAAAAAACAAAATGGCTCCTAACCAAATCCCAAAATCGCAAAAATATCAAATTCCATATCAATTATCGTCAATTTGACCGTGGCACCGCCCACCTGATATACAAATGCCTTCCTTAGCAACCATCCGGTCGCCTAGCAACCGAGAACTGGGATGCTGGAGCTCCGTAGCAACAGATGTGAATAACCTTAAGAGAAAACGTCAAACCGCGTGGATTCCCATTAATTATATCCGCCATTTTTCCCCCCTCGTTTTCATTTTTAAAAAAATCCCAATTCAACAAATATTCCCCCCCCCTGCCCCCCCACACACAAAAAAAAAAAAATCAAAAAAAAAAAAAAAATCCTCCAAACTGATTTTTATTAATTCCACGCATCAACACCACCTAGTAACTAAATTAGAAATTAATCCCTCCGACAACAACGCTCTAAGTGATGTATTAAGCACATTAACGGCACGCTCCAAAACTAGACCCCAACCAGACGCCCCTTGTTTATGTTCTCGCTACCTCAACAACCCCCACGGGCTCCCTAATTGGTCAGCTTTAATCGTTGATCAATAATCTTAATAGTCCGTAACGTTAGAAAAAAAAGAAAATGACTTTTCGAGCTAGAAAAGATAAAAATGATAAAACATTACGACGAGAGAAAAAAGGTGAACGAACCCAACCGCGATCGCTAGCAGTCAATAACTTTTGACCAAGGAAAAAGGAAAGAAAATCGGCCCCAAGGTTGCTTTATGATCGCAAAATAAACTAGGATAAACCGAGCGATAAACCGAAGCCAAAAAAAAAAATTGATTGATTGATTGATTTCATACCTGCGCAACTGTTTGAAAATGTTCGTGAGATTTTTGGAGTGCTCTTGCTCGCTGCAAGTTTTTTCCAATTCCTGTGTTTTTGTGAAGAAATACTTCCCCATGATTTACAAGCCAATCAAGAACCTTGAATTGCAATTTATTTAGAAAGAAAGAAAAAAAAAAATCATTTTTATTCCAATTTTATTTCACTCATAAGTATGGATAGATGTACCTGTTTGACATCCTCCTGAAACAATTTAAGAGCCAAGCGTTGATGTAATTTGACTTTACGAGCCAACCACTGCTTCTCCAATGAGCGGTGATGAGCTAGGATAGCGTGGATAACGGCGAGCACGTGACTAGCACCTTCGGAGTAATCGGTGATCGGATTTGTCATCGGTCCACCGGCGCCAGAATTCATTGCGTCGTACAGCGCCTTACCCTCAGATGCAGCCTATTTAAATAGATAATCACAATAATCACTCGTGGAACCAATTCAACTAAAAAAAAAATATATATAAAAAAAATATAAAAAAAAAGTGTTAAATTTTTTTTTTTTTTTTAAATGTGACTAAAATTTTTTAAAATCAACTTGTCAAAGCCATGCAATTTTTTTTAGCAATCATTAGAAGCCAAACAACTAGTGGTAGATAAGAAAGAGAAAATGATTAATGCGGGGGTCGTTTTGTGGCTTCGTACGTGTTTCCGCGGCGACGAATCCATTCGTGGCTGGTTGCATATCTGAACTAAGTGATCGAGTTGATACAGAAGTTTTTTACTGGTACTGTGAACCTAATCACGAGTGATTAGGGGGAGAAAACAATCTTAAAAATAACTTAATCCGACTAGAACGAGTAGAAAGCCGAACATGCCTCTGTGTAAGCTTGACACATGCTTTCGTACAAACTCTGGTGCTGATGGATTGCCTCCTCCAAATCGGCAACCTCTGATGGCACGTTTGGTTGTTCGCACGCTTGACTCCACCCGGCTACGTTTTCCACGTACTATACGAAACGAAACAAAATTAATTTTTATTCATTTTTCAGTTATTCAAAAATCGTTCGAATCGTTCACCTGTTCGGCACGTTGGTGAAATAAGACGGACAAGGCGAGGACTGTAGTTCTTTCGTCTAATCCCGATGCAAAATTCTTCCACGCATGGTCGAGGCGACCGGCAACTCGCTGCACGTGCGATGTTGCGTAGTGACCAGTTTCTATCAGACGACTCGCAACGGATAAAATGCGATTGATATTGACGTAAACGTTCTGTCGAGCAAAATAAATCAAATTAACGTCGCATTAACCGCTTTTAATCACTTAATACCATCGAAGCCATCGTAAATTGATTGTGTTCTTCCTGTAATTCTTTGGCCATTTGGTAAGTCCGACCGATTTCTACGTAATTGACTAGAAATAAATCCCTGTTGTGGAAAATCCAATCAAACATCTGCCAAAAATCAAAAATAAAAAAAATAAAAAATGTTAATCGTAAAACTTTAAAAACTTTTTTTTTAAATTTACCTTTTCCGCATCTTGTTCAAAGATGCACACTTGAAAGCATTGATCTAGTTTAAGCTTTTTAATATGCCACAATTGATGCAGGTGTTGACGCGCGGCGTGAATATTTTCCAACAACTGCATGACGTGAGGAATGGCCGACTGAAAATCGGCGTTCCCTACGATCGTGTTGGTGCTGTCTCGGCCGGAATAACCGGAATCGTACGAGCTTCCACTGTCGGGAACGCAGCTCAGCCTAAAACACAAAAATTAATTTTAAATTTAAAAAAAAAAAAAAAAAAATTATTTATTTATTTATAACTTTCTATAATTAAAACCTTTGCAAAACTTGTTGGCCTTCAATGTCAATCGCCTCCACTGGAGCTTTAACAATTTTTTTCTTCAACTCAGAATGCAGTTCGATCGTGGATTTTGCCGTATTCACATCATCAGCAAAGTCATTTCTAGAAATCTCTTGCTTTATGGTGTCCAACTTGTCCAGCAAGTCGATCGCTTTCCATATAAAATCTTCTAAAGCCTAAATCAATCACTTTTAAACATAAAAACGCATTTAAACGGCAAATAATCAATTACCAGCCTCATTTCTATCCACTGATTATGATCGTAATACAAAGTCCCATCAAAATCATTAGTTAGTTGATTTTGTTCAATAATCTTTGGTAAAGCTTCAACGGCGACCATGTTTGTCTATTAAAAAAAAAAATTTAAAAAAAAAAATTTAAAAATTAAAAAAATTAAAAATTCTCACATTATTACCTCAAACTTATATTTGGAACTCCCCAAGCTGGTCCTTTGTTTCTGCCAGAAAGTTTCCGGTTTGATAATGTATGCACAATTTATATTCCCCGGAAAACATTCCTAAAAAAAAAATTTAAAAAAATATATAAATTGTTTTATAAAACATCTATTTCTAATGCGTACATCTTCTAATTTAATTACAAATTTTTTTATAACTTATATACCTGTAATACTTTGAGGATCGGCTTGACGACATTCCATGTAGTACTACCACGCATATCAATGATGACGGTAAAACCAAGTTCTTTCACATCATCACTAAAAAAAAATTAAAAAAAAAAAAAAAATTAATTCACGATAATGAATAACAAATGTTTCTTAGTTAATTTTAGTTTTCCCAGCAAAAAAAAAAAAAAAAAAAAAAAAAACACCCAAAAAAAAAAAAAATTCCTTCATTTTGAATTTGTCATCTGCTATTTTTACGAAGGCCAAAAACTGTTTCAATTTAGAATAAAATAAATAACCAATGTCCAAAAAAGTGTCGAATCACCCAACAGTTTCATCTTCGCATTCTACAATTTATTATTCAATTTTATATTTAGACTCCGACTATTCCGGATCAAATACCCACGTTTTACAAACCACAAATGTATAATCAAATAAATACCACGGTACGCTGGCAAGGTAAGTCACCAACTGTCTGAGATCATCATTTTTTAACCTTTCCGGTCGCGTCCTGGCTGGAAAAGTAAGAATTGGACCTCCACGTTTATCTCTTCCGCCTGATAGGAATGCAATTTTCTCTTGAAGGACCGAGATAATATCACTAGCCTTAAGTCCCTCTGTTCTTTTTGGCCCTGAAAACCAAAAAAAAAAAAAATTAAAAATTAAAAAATTAAAAAAAAAAAATACAAACAAAATTAAAATTTTTTTCTTCAAAAAATGCAATTTCCTCCATAAAATCACTTTGACGCGTCAATTTCCAGCGAATAACGTACCAAACACGCTCATAAGTGCTTCGTGCCACTCTAGCAGATGAGACACGCGGCCTCGAATGAAATAAAATTAGAAAATCAACCCCACAAGATGCTCAGATAGCGATGTCGTCAACGTCGCTGTGGTAACTCGCCAATTACAAATGGCTGCTGCCAGTCAAAAACCAAGTCGGACATAAAACAAAAATAAATTGCACAAACACCAGAAGCGTATCTATTTATCTTAAATTTTCTTTTTAACTAAACAATAGAAACAAGCTTTAAGATAGCAACAACTTGTGTTTTTTTTTCCTTTTAAAAAACGGAACGAAAAATGATCGTTTCAGTTCGGGGCTGTGGCGGCCATAAATTCATTTAACTCGCACCCACGAAGAAAGAAAAAGGAAGAAAAACAACACTTAACTAGGCCAAATTTACGTGACTTTAGCGTCAAAACTTCTGTTTTTCATCAACCCATAAAATACCCCTAAAAAGATAAGAAATGTGACAACAACGAAAAAAAATTCTACGATCAAAAACCGTCGTGGTGGGTTGTTGGCAAGTGGTTTACGCTGTACCTGCGAACCCAGCAATTTAACTGGCATTGACTACCCATTTCCCGAGATTGAGTAACGAATAACAACGAGAAAAATATTCAAAGTGACAATAAAAGCAAAACTTTAAAAAAAAAAAAAAATTCGATGAAAATCGACAATTTCGACCATTTCCGCACAAATTACCACTCAAATATTTTCCAAACCATAAAACAAGCTTTTAAACATCTATTTACCCAACCCGGGCTAATTAAAACCCGAAAACGAGACAAAAATTCAAATATTTATCCACTCATTTCGCGCATCAACTTGTTATGAAGCAGCGACTTAAAACGTTCCAACAGGTTGCCGATTGGCTGCTGTTGTCATGACCACTCAAAAATCGACGTGTCGGATCAATCCTACAAAAATAAATCAATAAATTCTTCTCAAACACCAAAAAATCATCCAAAAATAAAAACCCCCCAAAAAAAAATCATCCACAGCCTCCCGAACGAAACGACGCTCGCAAACCCTCGTTAATCACTTACAGCACACACTTTGTGTCGAGCTATGCCAACTATGCGGTCTCCTCCGAATCCTCCGCGATTTATCATCGCGCAATGTCCAACGACACCAATTTCCCGCCGCCATTAGTATTTCGCACTCATCTTCCCAGTCCGGCCATTTTGCACGCCGCGCACTCTGGCGGCATCCACGCAAACTAAACTGCGCTTCATCCTCCTTTAATCCCGCCACACGGGCGGACTCGCATCCATTTCCACGCGATTAAACCGGACCTTGTTTCGTCTTGGGTCGCGCAATTGATCCAACCATTAACGCCAGGTGGAATCTCCCTTCAATTTTTCCAAATTCGATCGAAATTCAAACGAGTGACAAACGATTTTTTCTCGCCTCGTTGCGTTTTCTCAACCGAATATCTATTTCTTCGTGTAAACCAACAGTGGATCGTGCTTCGATGGTTTTCTGTCGCAAATTCCACGTTTCTCAGCTGTGATGAAAGGCGAGGATCAATGAATTCCACTCCGCTTTTCATCTAAGCGCTGCTTATCTCCGCCGATCGCCACCAGTTGGCGCTTCCGCCCCAAATGGAGAAATCCCGTGTTTTTGTCAGTGTAAATTGTTTTCTACACGAAAGTTTGTGACTTCAAACTGTTTTTTTGGCACCTAGCCACGGGTCTGGACCTGGACTGATTGATGTCTGCTAACACCCTCCGGTTTTGTCACTCGGGAACTAATTATAACTCAGAATGATCCACTTTTACTTCTAGGTAAAAAATTTGAAAAAAAATTAAAATACTACGTTTCATTTCGAGAATAAATCTTCCTTTTTTTAAAAAAAAAAATCAGATTTGTAATCCAACCGTTAATTGAATCCTTAAACCCAAAAAAATAAATCAAGAAAATAAAAAAAACTGAATAATTCGCGTTAATGGCGCACGAGGGCGCCACCAATCCACCATTACGAAAAAAAAATCCTAAGTATAAAAATAATGCCTTTCTTTGTCAATAAAACTTAATCTCTCGCACAACTTGTGTAATTCAGTGTCAATTATTGAAAACATTCGCACAAAACAAACAACTCCTTGTGCTTAATAGATAAATAGTGAACAGCGCCAGTCGCCACTGGAGACTTAAGCCCAAACCATTTATTCTATAAATCCTGATAAAAACACCGAAATGACAGAAAGGATATGAAGAAACGATCAAAACAGGACACGATAGCACGTTTAAATTAAACCAAACCACTCATACTTGTTAGAAATTCAAACCGGAAGTTTAAATTTTTAAATAAAAAAAAAACACATCTTAGGCCTAACAATCACTGCTATGGCAACCAGTAGATGGCAGATTACGCATAAATAACATTAAAGGTAAGAAAGTACACAAATAAAAATAAAAATGTCAAATGTCAACACTCGACTTTCGCTGATTAATGAAACTATCGATTAAAATTTTGAAAATTTTGAAAATTTTTAAAAATTTCTTTTTAAATTTCCAATTGCGCGAACTCACTCGAGGTTTACTACGAGCACGAGAATATTGATCCGAAGTTACTTATTCGCGAAAAAGGTCAATTTATGAACTGATCGGATGATAGATGGTCTCAATTACCAACACGAGTGCATTCCCCAACCCCCTTTGTTATTTATACCTATAAAAAAAAAAAAATTAAAAAAAATCAAAAAATTATTTTGTTTACATTTATTTAATTTCCATTTTCCATTTTACTCGAATGAACAAACAAGTCACTCTCCATTTCTTTTTCAGGTCATTTTCGTGGTTTATAATTTTTTCAAGTCACTGTGAAAATCAACTCTATTTTTTTCCACACTTTAAGTAAACATTGAAACCTTGACTTTAATGGATAATTGGACATACTTGAATTTTTCCATTTAAAAAAAAAAAAAAAACAAAAAAAAAAAAAAAATTATTTTTATTTTTTTTTTTCTATCAGCATAAATGGGTTATCTCGACACTCGAAGATTAAGTCCCCTTTTTACGAGTTGGTGATAATCCCGATTAAAATTTATAATTTATTTCCCTCATATTTTAATGACAATTAATCCTTATAAATATTTCACTCATTGAAATACACCCACCTCATCTTTTTGACACTCATCCAAGGAAGGAAAAAAAATATAATAATTTGGTGTTTAAAAATTGGTGGAGTATGATGGAGAATGAATTTTTTGATGGATTTGAAAAATGAATAAATTCGGTCGGGGATATTGCGCTTGGTTTTCGATGATACGCGAGACATGTGCATACGATTAACAATAGGATTTTTCAATTTCTGCATTGGGCATGGCAGTTTAATGAGGGGAAATTGGGGGCTTACCGGTTTTGTAGTACAAAGCTACGTCGCTATCGCTGGAGACATCGCTAGACGTTTCCGCAGCGCTCATTTCATCGGGATGAGCGATCTCTCGTTCGTTTGTCACCGAGTTTCGTGCTTCCTCGAACCTATCCATACTCTTGAGCGGCCATCTTAACGCTGTTGTTGTCTGCCAATGTCGATGTCTACCCCACCAATCGGGAGATTGGAAAAGTTTCACGCCGGATCTGGTTCTTGATCCGGGTTTTGTTTTCAATTCAAAAATGGCGGCACCGGGAACTGTGAACACTTCGACTTTATTACCTTTGGGTGAGTTGGATGAAATATTATCGTTCAATTTTACGGACGTAATACTAATTCGTGTTGTTTTTTTGTTCGTTATAGAATTGGTGGATAAATGTATCGGCTCTCGGATTCACATAGTTATGAAAAGTGACAAAGAAATTGTCGGCACGTTGCTCGGATTTGATGATTTTGTCAGTATCCTTTTCGAGTCGACACAAACTGAGCGATAATTTTCTCGTTTTCTATATTTTTTTAAATCCTGTAACAACCAGATATGGTTCTAGAGGATGTTACTGAATAGTACGTATATGTTTTAATTTTTTAAAACGCAAAATAATTACATTTTCTCCCTTTTACACGCAGTGAAAGTACTCCGGAAGGCCGAAAAGTGACTAAACTGGACCAGATTTTGTTAAATGGAAATAATATCACGATGGTTGTTATCAATATTATTTATTTTTCATCGGGTGTAACTATTTTCTTTTATTTTTTAGTTGATTCCAGGCGGCGAGATGCCGGAAGCTTAAATTAAAAAGCTGAAACTTTTTTCATTTTTTTTTATATTTTATTTTGTGTTAATAAATTAGTAACTTACTAAAACGAAACATTAGTATTTTCATTGTATGTTAGAACTTAAAATATTTAAAATAATGTTTCAACGACAGATACTTAAATGTTTGTGCAGATTGTGCAAAACTTGCAAGATCGAACTACAAGTTGGCCGCTTTTCTCCCGCAGTGTGCCAACAATTTACAAATAATTTAACGTAAACCGACGAAAGATAATCCGTCGTTGGGATATCCGTAACAATCGGGCGCGCTTCGAACGCAACAACCTAAACAAAAACAAAAATTAATCAATTTAAAATCAATTAAATTAATTATTTTACTTTATAAACAATGGCGTGTGGAGCCGTATCAGCGAACGGTATTTTTCTAGTAAGTAATTGCCACAAAGTGATTCCAGCTGAATAAATATCCGCTTTAATTGTAGGTGCAAATCCACGCATTAACTCCGGTGCTTTGTACGCGATTGTTCCATCGAGTGGAAACGTGCTGCTGAAATGACCAATTTTCTGGAATTTTTTTAGATTAAAAAAAAAATAAATAAATAAAACATAATTAAAAACGTTGGATTAAAAACCGTATCGAGTATTTTGCTGCATCCAAAATCGCACAATTTACACGAATCGATTGAGGATATAATAACATTCGCTGGTTTCACATCTAAATGCGCCATATTGGATGCGTGACAATACTGCAGCGCGTCGAATATCTCGGTTGCAAACCTAAAAATAAATAAATTCAATTTATTATTTTCAATTTATTAATTTCAATTTATTAATTTCAATTTATTATTTTCAATTTATTAATTTCAATTTATTAATTTCAATTTATTAATTTCAATTTAATACAATTAAAACTCACCTTAACCTCCTCGCCCAATCGATTACTTCATTTACATCATCCAATACATACTGCAGACTTTTAGGCCCAGCAAACTCCATTAAAATCAACAGATTTTTCTCATTTAACCCAAAAACGCCGAACGTTTGAACGATGTTTGGATGTTTTAGAGTCATTGCGTTCATTTCTCCAGCTACGCAGTGATCGATTGAGATTTTTCTTCTTCTGTTAGTGTTTATAACTTTGACAGCGACTTTTTGACCTGAAAAAAATTTAATGTTTTAATAAATGCAACACTCGGTGGGATAAATTTTCGACTTACCTTTATGTACGGCTTTAATGACAACACCAAAACCGCCTTGACCAAGCACCGGTGGTGTCTTCGTCAACGATTCCAATCCATTGCTACTAACTTGTTGTCGCGTTGGTGTGTCCATTTCAATCGTGTCGCAATCCTCGGTTTCTGTATCATTCTCTTTGCATTTATTTCCCTCATTAAATGCTACACTTCGGTTTGTAAGAACTCTTTGATTCGATGTTTCATTTCCACTTATACCAGCGGCGATTATAAAGTTCGGGCCGCCAATTTTTGCAGTTGAAACGTAAGATTTTTCGTAACTTTTGGGTGAAAAAAATGTCTTGCGAATCGTTTTCTGAGGCGAAATCTTAACCGGCGATTTAAATACTAAATTTGATGCTCGTATTAGGTGTTTTGGCATCGAGGAAGCCATGATGGTTGTGTGCAGCTGTGATGATCATCGAGACAATTTGAATATGCAAATTTATCCTGGTGACGAATATGAGTAAAATAAATAAATAAATAAATAAATAAATAAATAATTTTTATGTATTATTTTTTATTTTTTTCTTTTCTATTTTAACAATATTTTGAACATGATCTAATATAGTTTCATAAGGATTGGCTTTAAACGATGGATGTTTAATCACTTGTCGATATAGACCGATGTGTTTTACCCTAATAAATAAAATAAATAAATAATATCAATGATAATTTATCTTTTTAACACGATTTAGTAGTTAACTTACACTTCTTTTCCTCTCGTTTTAATTTTCTCAATGCTTCGCAGTTTTTTCTGACTTTCTTTTCTGTTTTTGAAATTTATTTCATGATATTTTGTTTTAAAATATTGTGACATGTATTATTGTTTACTTTTTGCGTTCACTTTTCTTCTTTTTGGATTCATTTTTTAATAGTTCTAAACTGGGCAAAGCATCGGCCAATAAATGCATGTCGCCCACAACTGGAATTTTCCGCCTTTGCTTCGCAGCCTTTTCCTCCTTGATCGTTTGTTTTGAAAATTCAAGCTCTGAAAAATATGAGTTAGTAAATTAAAATAAAATTGTCAAAAGCGGTTAAATAAATAAAATTACTTTTTAAAAAGGCATCGTGCCGATTTTGTCGTTTTTCTTTCTTGGTTAAGTGTTTATCGGGTAATTTTTTGCGAGAACATACGCTAATTTTATCAAATTCTGGTAGTTTTTGGGTGACTAAACTATCAAAATCAATGTCGAGCCCTTGGAACAGTCCTGTAGCCGGTACGGTGACTTGGGCCGGTGGCAACTAAAATAAATGTTTCGATTAATGGTTTATAAAAATTGACGGAACATTCTCTATTTACTTCGATTTCTTTTTCATTGTCATCTATACACTTATCCCGCGAAGTTTGTCCAATATTTGTATGGTATTTTTGCCTCAATCGACGAATTTTACCCATTTTCGCAGCAACAAATTTAACGAATTAACTTCCGCTAGCAGACCGGAAGTTGGTGTGTCAATTACGGTAACGTAGAGGGTTCGAGAGATTTTAATTGATAAAAAAAATAAAATTCAACATCTTTCTCGACTTTTCTTTTATTTAATTACTAAATTGCTAAATTATAATTTTTTGTATAATTAAAGGGTACACAATTGATTTACATTTCCACCATCTTGATCTTCTTTATTACTATATGACCACTCTTGAGCGGCTTGACGCTTCAAATCAGCCTTAATGAACACTATTAAACAAATCAAACATGAAAATGTAAAAAGCATAATTAATAACTAATTGTACCAGTAATCACAACTCCAATGAGTAAAACTGCACAAAGAAATAAATTGGTAATGATGTCACTAATGGTTAGCAAATATGATGCAAACTCGGTAAAAAGGATTCCAAAAACCTGAAAATATAATTACAAATTAAAACAAACATAAAAAATTAAAAAATATATCATAATTTATATTTTAACATTCGCAGCTGCGTTTAATAATCCAGCCGAAATGCCTTCTGACTCGGGGTATGTAATTTCGGCGGCAAATTCAAATCCAACGGGCAAATAACCAGCCAAACAAAAACTGCAATAAATAAAACAATATTATTAAAAACAAACTAAACACTATATAACAAAATATTTGATTATATAAATAGAATTTTTTTAATTTCCACATCACTTGAACTCGTGAATAGAAAAAATCGTCTAACCATGACTTATCCTTGACTTCCATCGATTCTTTTGTCTCGTAATGTAATAAATAAGATTTCCTCAAGCATTTTTATACTTTTTTAACATGAATATGCATATTGTGTGTAAATTATTTAACAATAAAAAGTAATCTAGTTGTAACTAAAATCTTGCCCAAGAAAAAAAGCTGATACAAATACGAGCCAAATCTGGTGGAGCTTGAACATGAATGTAAACGCAATCATGCCAATAAATGTAAAAATATACAGTGCTAATGCTGTTTCCCTAAACAAATAAAAAAAATATAGATAAATGAATAAATTATAATCAGACAAATTTTATTAGTTTGACTTCACTTGAATTTGTGAGTTCTATCCAACCAAAACCCAGCAATAACCGATCCTATCATTCCAGCTACAACGAATAGTAATCCGACTCTTCCTGAATTACTGTCGTTCTAAAAAAAACATCATATTTAAGTTTAAATTATATTTTTTTTTATACACATGATTTGTAAAATGACTTATTTTGCCATTAAATGATCGTTTCTAAATAATATTAACAGTTCGGCCATTTATTTTTGTTGGCATGACGTAGTTTAATCTCGTTTAGCACGCTGCAGCTAATAGCAGTGTGACGTAACCAGAAGTTAAATCATTCGGTCAAGTTAAATAAAAGTCTTTAAAAAACAGTTAAATTCACATTACTTACAGGGAAGTAAACTCCATAAACCTGGTCTAAAACAATCGAAGTTGTATAAAACACTCCCACGTTGATTCCTTTAAATATATTGAAATTATACATAAAAATTATGATATAAAAATCAAACTGAAAAATTCTATACCATAAGACACTACAAGCAAGCAATAATTTTTATTCTTCATAAGCTTAACGATTGATTGGAAATAATTTTCCTCTGTTTTATTTGCACCCGCTGCAGCTAAACTTGGAGGATTTGGTGGTGCAGCTTTGAAAACTGTTACAATAAATTATAAACGTATTATTAATTCATTTGAAACAACTCCAGAAAAAACCTACCAAGAATTAGCACAACAAAAAGCAAAGTACTGAAAATAGCAGTGCCATAAAACAAATAATTTAATCCTTCGCTAATTTCATCTATATTTGTCGAATTACTTGTACCGGATTGCTTGACAAGTTCCCTGGGTATTAAAAACCCAAGTGCAATTCCCACCTGCAAATTAACTAAAAAATAATTTCAACTTTCGATTTCGATTTCGACTCCAACTCACTTGGTTTCCCAAAACTCCAACTGCGCATGCCGTAGAAACTTCGTTCGGTCCAAACCAAACAGCAGCCAACATGGGAGGAATATTCAAAACGAAAACCTGCGAAGCCGCAGCAATTGTTTGCCCAACCATCGACACGATGAAACGGTCAGGAGCGACCGAAGCGCATTTGATCCATCCGCCGAGCGCGGTGCCGAATGCGCCAAGGAGCACCGTGACTTTTAATCCGGCCCAACTGAGCAACCACAGGGCCGGAAATATAAGTGGAATATTCGTGATAAAATAAACCAGTCCCGTCCAATTGATGGCATTGACTGAAACTCCGTAATAATCCGTGACGATGGTCGCGAGGATTGAGTAATGCAGCCACGGAAAAGCATTCGCCATTGAGTACAATACAAAAAGAAATAGAATCACCCATCTGAATTTCGACGTGCAAATTATGGGTGGTTCGATGGGGTCAGCAATGCCATCGGTGGGACTGGGACTACTGGTGTTTGTCATGTTGGCGACTCAGGTTGGTATGCATATGATGTAACTTATTTCAGGTCGTCAATTATTTCCAATTGCTTCCTCGTTTCTCGGTCGGAACACGACACAACTCACGAGCTGAACGGTCGTTTTGCAGCAAAGTAAATATTATCGGAAGTTTCTCAAGTAATGGTGATTTGGTTTACGTTTTTTTTTTTTTTTTTTTTAACTGTTATTTTAATTGTTATTTTAAAAGAACTCAAAGCATTGATTTTTTTTGATCGTTTTCTTTTATTTGGTTTTAGATGGCGCCTGCAAATTGCCAAAGCAACATAAAAAGTAATGATAGAGTCATAAAAAGACACCTGAATACAAACAAATCGTTAACATTTACATATATCATAAAACCAATCATAAGAATTTATAATTTGTAATTTATATATCTAATTTTTATTTTACTTATTCTTTCTTGTGTAGAAATAGCTCAGTGCTATATCTACACGATTTTGTGTAGAAATAGCTCGGTGCTACTTCTACACGATTTTGAGTAGAAATAGCAGTGTAGAAATAGTACAGTGCTATTTCTACACAATTTTGTGTAGAAATATCTTGTCGGCTATTTCTACACAATTTTGTGTAGAAATATCATGTCGGTTATTTCTACACAATTTTGTGCAGAAATAGCAGTGGGCTATTTCTACACAATTTTGTGTAGAAATATCATGTCGGCTATTTTTACACAATTTTGTGTAGAAATATCATGTCGGCTATTTCTACACAATTTTGTGTAGAAATATCATGTCGGCTATTTCTATACAATTTTGTGTAGAAAAAGTCCACGTGCTATTTTTACACGATTTCGTGTAGAAATGGTCCACTTTGATCTTGATGCTAATTATAATTATTGCGTGTTAAAATTTGTTACAATTTAAAACAATAAAATCAAATTTTGTCATAGTTTATTGATTTGTGTCTCGTTTTCAGGTTATGTCGCTATTTCAGTTTCCACTTTCTGGCACTAGAGAGAATAAAAATGGCGGATTACAAGGCCCTGTGCGTCGAGGTCTGATGAGGTGTGAATGCAAAAACGGAAATAATTTGATGGAATTTGGACATTTCTTTGATTTTTGGCGATGAAAATCATCCCGGATGAATGCACGAGGTAAAAATGAGTGGTTTATTCAATATTTATTGTATTATTTGTGATAAAATTAGTGATTATTGTGATAATTTACCACTAGTTTTGACAATGTTCTCTGGTGCTTTCACGACCAACGAGAACAGCGTTACAAAACAGCCATTGTTGAACTGACCAATCCTGAAGCGCGTAACAAATCTCATTCGCCTTCCGATTGGTGACTATAGGAGGCAGCATTTATTATATCGAAAATGCACGCTGGTCCTTTGCGCCATCTATTGTGGGTTTTTACAACCAAAATACAAATGGTATTTTTATCCCATTCGAACTCTTCATGGTCGTTTCTCCGATTTTCTATCGGTAAATTCTCTCATAAAATACAAGCGCTTGAGTAATTGTCAACTCGTGAACTTATCAGACAAGAAGATGAGTGCGTACCTAATTATTTGACAATTACTCGGCCCGCTCGGTATATTACTACCGATAATTTTGTGAATAAATATTTTTTGCATTGTAGAAATTTAATAATACAAATTAATCGGGCGTATTAAAATGTGGAATACATCAATGGTATTCACGATGGGATTACTACTTAGATAAATTTGTTGGTACAGTGGTAATAAAAATTACGAATAATATCTGCTTGTGGTGAATAAAACTAGATGATTGAAAAGTTGAATGAAAATGCAGTAAAATGTGGTAAGTTTGAATTACAACAAAAAGAGGTGAAGAGTGTTTACATGTTTAAGTAGTAAAAAAAAAATTTTTTTTGGTGAATTGTTTTGTTTTCTTTGGTGTCATATGAAATATTCAACAAGTGCAAATGTTGACAGACCGGTAAAAATCCCAACGATTGATCCAATTTGACAAAGTAATTTGACGAAGGAAATTATTTTTTTTTCCTCAATTATTTCTCGAATATTGCTAGCAATAGTAAATTTAATCATACTAAACATCTCCTCATCCACTGGTCTAACATCTACTGTAGGTAGGAAGAATGTTTGTTTACAGTGCCCTGAGCAAGAACAATCTTTTCGAGGATCTGTTTTGAATTGAGTTTCCAAATACATTTTGATGGTCTTTTCGGCTGTTTCTCTAGTCAGGCAAAAAGGTATGTCACTTAGTTCCATAAATGGCAACCTAATAATAAAACAAATATAAGTGGTTAACACATATCCTTCGATTTACACGGCACTTGTTTTACACGACTTCGCTTTTACACGGTTTATAAATTAACAGATTTCAAAAAATTGATAAAAATGTATATTCCGCTCCATATACGCCTATACAAAGATTTGATAACATTTTTGAATTGTATTCCTTCGGTAACACTGATGAAAACAACGGGGGATTCCTGGTGTTGTAAAATACGTATATTGTATTACATTCATATTGTGGCGAAGGGTGTTGGTCTACCGCGTGTGGGGGTGTCCAATGGCGAAGAAGGGAGTGGGTGAAGGTTGGTTTTGCCCACGCGGTCTCTGAGCTCACCCGCTGCCACAGGCAGCGTAGTGTCTCATGAGCGCGGCCTTCAGGAGGGACAAATTGGGGGGCTCCTAACCTTACTAACCTGCCCAGGTACTGCCCGAAACCGACGGCAAACCATGCAGCGCTGAATCCCATGCTTCACTGCACGACGCCCTTGCAGAATCCAATAACGCTCACGTAAAGAATAAAGCATTTCCTGCGGTCCACTGTGGAACATCTTGCAATGGACATCCAAGACGAGAAGATCCACGAGTCTCCCTCCGCGCGGCAAAATAATCGGATGCTTCTCTGCAAACGTCAAGTTGGCCTTCTGTAATCGACCACCCACTCGCAACAAGCTGTCAGCATCCATGAACGGAGAAAGAGTGTGAAGAGACGACGACTGCGAAAGCGTGATCCCTGCCTCTATGCACCGTTGACTTTCAGCAAATTCCACCGACTGCATCCATTGGACCCACGTCTTCATGGCGCGAGAAATCTCATCCGGCTCCAAATCGGTCTGGCCTGAACTCCACCTTGCCCTCAGGATCCAAGCCGTAATCCTCAGCAACCTAGAAAGTGAACTGAACCGCTGTAGCCCAACCGCATCTTCCAGAATGCTGACTACCGAGATGTGAACCTCAGCGCACTCCAAATCCGTAGAAGCCATCAGAGTCTGAGCTGGCCAACCTGAAGATGGTCCGGCTAGCCACTCTGGTCCATGCCACCAGCTTCCTGCTTCACTCAATGTAACAAGAGACATCCCGCGAGTTTCGTAATTCGCAGGGTTCTGCAACCCAGGAACATGTCGCCAGAGACCCTCGGGTGTCAGCTGATGAATCTCTTGCACCCGGTTCGCCACAAACGTCTTCCAAGCCGAAGGCGGCTTCCTCAGCCATCCTAACACGATCTCAGAATCAGTCCAACATGCGCAGTTCTGAATGCCGATCTCAAATGCGTCCAATATGTACCGTAAAAAGCTCCGATCACAGCAGCCAGCAACTCCAGCCTGGGTAACGTAAGCGTTTTCAACGGAGCAACCCGGTTCTTGGCAGCAACCAATCGAACTTCGGCAGGTGCCACTGTGTTCCCAAGACGAATGTAAATCGCGGCGCAATAAGCGTTAAACGAAGCATCCACGAACAAGTGCAGCGACGCCAGACCCAGCCGACTGCAAGTGCCGATCCAGCGTGGCAGACGAATCCGATCCAATTCCTTTAACTCGTTTAGCCAAACAGACCACTCCTTGCAATGCTCCTCACTGAGTGGCTCGTTTCAGGCTACACGATGAACCCATAACTCCTGCATCAGAATCTTCGCTCGCACCACAAATGGATGCAGAAACCCCAACGGATCGAAAATGCTTGCCATCTCGCTTAACACTCGACGCTTTGTCAACTCGCCCGGCGCCTCTCGCGTCCTCCGGAACATGAACGAGTCATTCAAGCAATTCCAAACGAGCCCTAAAACTTTGGCCTTAGACCCAGCCAGTGGGAACTCCCGCTGCGCAACATCTTCACCAGCGTCCAGCCACCGCTTGTGCAGCTCCAAATTAGACGTGGCCCATTTCCGCATGTCCATCTTGGCCTCGGCAAGGATCTTTTTGCATTCCATGGACCAATCAAACGTCTCCCCCGGCGAATCTGCTCCCGCTAACAAGTCATCCACATACAAATTCTTGTCCAGGAACGACGAAGCAGTAGGAAGGCCAATTGCATACTTCCGAGCATGATGACGAATGGTTGCGTTCAGTAAAAACGGGCTCGGCTTCGCACCGAAAAGAACAACTGTCTTCCGATAGACCCGTAGCTTGCCGCGCAGCGCATCATCTAGGTTCTTCACATCCACCTCAGAAGACCAAAAACTGTCATCGACTCACAGAAGTTGCACCACATCTCTATCCCTAGGGTCCAGCTCAATTTGTAAAAAAGCCTTGGCAATGTTCCCAATAAAAGCCACCGGAAAACTCCTGAACTGAACAAAAAGAGCGCAAATGTCCGGAAGCAAGGAAGGTCCCGCCTCCAGGCAGGCATTCAGAGAGCGTGCACCATTTGCACATGACAATGCATTAAATACAATTTGCACTTTTGTAGTGGCCCGCTCCTCCTTTATGATGGCATGATGCGGTAAATAATACACAGGAACTCCGACATCATCTTCAGCCCTGACAGGCTCAGCGTAACCCAAGTCAAAATACTCTTGCATGGCTGCCTGGTAACGACTTCGAAGCTTCGGATCGGCCAACAGCCGTCGCACTAACCCGCACAAACTGCCGTAGGCCCGACGATAGTTTGAATCCAGCTCCGAACTGCTTTCTTTCCATGGGAGCCTCACCACATATCTGCCATCAGCCCGTCTCGCTACCGAATCCTCAAAGGCCTGAAGTACTCCATCTGCTGATGCCGTCCCCTTTTCTCCGAAATTCCAAGGTGCTTCAGATCCCGCCATTGGTCCAACTCTTTCGCTGCACATCCGACGCTAGTCACGCTGCCTCGGCCAGTGTCCCCTGAAATAGGACCGCTGAGAATCCTACCAAAGACTGTCTCAACCGCGACCACCGTATCTGTGAGCCGAACTGATCTTCCCGTGACCACGCGCCAGTAAACGACCATTCCGATCAGCAGGTCAATCTTCAAACCTGGCTCGTCATTCGTTGCGTCCGTTAACGTGATACCCATTGACTTGAGACGACTCAACACAAGAGTGTCAGGTTTTAATGACATCCAAATCCGAGCTAGCAGATTTACAGATAACGTTTATTTAACTCACAATTTTACATACGTGGATTAGATTCCTTTTTACTCGTTTTCGTTCGATCAAAAACTATAATTTCGATTAAAAAAAACAATATTTCTGCATGCGGTATTATTACATTTTAACATCAGTATTCAAAGATAGATTGCGCTCAAACATCATTACAGCTTCCCAGAAACTTAGAAATAAAAGGGATAACAATAAAAGAAGGGGGTTTACAATACGCTAAGTTTCTTTGCGCCTGCGCTGCCGCCATTTTGCTGTGCTAGTTTTCGGATAAGGGCGATACGTCTTGGCGTTCAAATGTCGCCTGGAACGCCGCCTATCGCCGTCCCACATCGATCCATAGACTTCCTGTTCAGAAGGCTGAGGTTCACAAAGTTCGTCAGATATGGGAGGAGGTTGGGTTAGCTTCGTAGCCAACTCATCCAACCGTTTTAAGGTATGGTTCAAGTTAGGTGACATTGTTGGATCGTTTCTAAGTGGTGGCGTTGGTACTGCGATATCAAATCCAATCTCTGGGGGTGGCCTAACAAAGCGTTTTCGCAGGTGATTTAAATGTTTGATGTGATTTATCTTTTGAGGTAACACTTCGACCACATAACAAACTTGGCCTAATTTCCCTTGCACAATACCGGCTTCCCACTTCTTAGATGGAGACAAAGCCCATACAAGGTCGTTTTTTTCAAAACCCCTTGAGGGTTCTGTGATTCGACTAACATCCAGACGAACGGGTCTAGGTGTAAACATGTGTGTCTTCACGGTCCACTGAAACATAAGTTGAGATGGTGACAACCCAGTACCCGCTGATGGGGTGTTGTGCTGATAGAAGAGAAACTTCATCATCTTTATGAGCGTTGATTCTTCGGGTAGCTTTTTCATTCCATTTTTAAACGTTTGTACTGCCCTCTCAGCAGGTCCATTTGACTGTGCATGCCACGGAGGGGAGAATCGTTGCACAATGTTGTTAGCTGAGTAGAAACATTTAACAAATTCCGCTTGAAAAGGGGGTCCGTTGTCCGTCACCACAACATCCGGTAAGCCAAATGTTGCAAACCATCGCATTGTCTGTGCGACCACCGCGATGGCGGTAGTGGTAGACATTCTTGCGGCCTTGATCCAGTTAGTGTAAGTGTCTACTAGAATCAAAAATTTTTCTCCCGTTAACTCTGCAAAATCCATGTGGATTCTGCTCCAAGGGCGCGTTGGCGTTGGCCAAGGTATCGGTGGTTCCCTATTAGGTAACGATCTCACGCGCTGACAATTTGCACAACTCCTAACATGTGCTTCAACATACGCATCTATCTTCGGCCACCAATAGGCCGCTCTGGCAAGACGTTTCATGGCCACAATTCCGGGATGGCCCAGATGTAGCTGCTGCAAAATCTCCGCACGTAAAGCTGCTGGGACCACAATACGGTGGCCCCGAAGTACCACACCATCCTCGATTGTCAACTGATCAATAATCTTTAACATTCCTGGGGCATTGGACCAGTGTTCTTCATTCCTGGACCCGCCCCGTAAGAGGGTCACGACATGGCTCAAAATAGGATCCCTTGATGATTCCAGCTTAAGACTGGCCCAGCTTACTGGCACATTTCCGACTGATATAAACAACGATGCAGTTGGTTCATACATCTCTTGAGGAGCTGGTTTAGTACACTGCAACGGAAGGCGACTCAACGCATCCGCGTTTAAATGCTCGATGCCTTTCCTATATTCGATGATATAGTCGAATGAACTCAAAAACAACATCCAACGCAGCATACGCAAGGGGACGACCTCAGGAATAGGTTTTTTCCATCCAAACAGCCCCAACAGAGGTTTATGATCTGTAATTATAATGAACGAATAACCAAGCAAGTACATAATAAACTTTTTAACTCCGAAGATGACAGAAAGCGCTTCTCGATCCAGCTGAGAATAGTTACGTTCAGTTGAGCTCATGGTGCGTGATGCATAAGCAACCGGTCTTTCCAAACCGTCGATGCGGTGAGCCAGAACAGCGCCGACACCGACAGGGGATGCGTCAACAGCCAAAACAATTTGGAATAATGGATTAAATGGCATCAAGATCCTTGGGATTGTCAGCTCATGCTTCACGCATAACATTGATTCTTCTTGTTGCGGACCCCATATCCATATTGCTCCTTTTTGCAGGAGTTGATATAGAGGAGTTAGCGTTGTTGCCATGTTTGGCAGGAAAACGGCG
The DNA here is from genome assembly GCA_034683725.1 of Strigamia crassipes. Classification (NCBI taxonomy): domain Eukaryota; kingdom Metazoa; phylum Arthropoda; class Chilopoda; order Geophilomorpha; family Linotaeniidae; genus Strigamia; species Strigamia crassipes. The sequence goes on along the minus strand of JAQFXT010000040.1, from coordinate 10,167 downwards.
TAAAATGTTACTAATCCCAAAAAAGCTCGTAGCTCATGCACATTTGCTGGAGATGGTGCGGCCATTATGGCTTCGACTTTGGTCTGCAATGGTGTAATACCCTTGCCGGATATGTGGAAACCAAGAAAATCCACTTCGGCCGCCATAAAAATACACTTTGGTTTAGACAAACGTAAACCGATTTTGCGGAATCGCTGAAAAACCCGTTGCAAGACCGCGAGTTGAGCTTCATGCATTACGGAAGGTATTAACATGTCATCCTGGTACGGGCGAACTTCTTCTATATCTCGAAACTCCTCCTCGATCATCCGCTGGAATTCACCAGCAGCTGTTATGATGCCAAACGGCATTTGGGTAACTCGAAACAAACCCATGTGTGTTTTTACGGCAACGAGATAAGAAGATTCCTCATCTAGCTGTCTCTGCTGATATGCCTGTTGAAGATCTACCTTGGAGAATACCTTGGCATCAGCGATTGATGCAAGAATATCCTGAATCTTGGGGAGAGGATATGGGTGTGGGTATAATGCTGCATTGATAGTGGAGCGATAATCTCCACAAACTCTAATATTTCCATCTTTCTTAGGAACGTTCACTAAAGGTGTCGCCCACTTGCTATATTTAGTTGGGACCAGGATTCCCTGTTGCTGCAACTCCGTAATAGCTGCGGCTACTTTTTCGCGTAGTGCCATAGGCACCGCGCGAGGACGAAAAAATCTAGGTGGAACTGTGTTGTCGACTTCCAAATATAAAGGGGGTCCTTTATATAACCCTAAACCCGGCGTAAAAATGTCTGCATATTCTTCTATAAGATTATCTAAAGTCAGTTGGATAGTGTCCCGATTTACTAAATTTACCACGGGAGGCACGGATGATAATTTATCGCGTTTCTTCTTTTTCAAGATTGTCAATACATTTTGGCCAACTAGGTTGGGGCCTCCATTTTCCACCACTAGCAACGTTGTGTTTATGGCAGTGTTCCCCTCGATAAGTTCAACTTCAATCTTTCCGAAAATTCCAACCTGTTGACTGGTATGAGTCCTTAAAACATCGTGCGCCGGCTTCAGAAGCGGTGCTGTCGCCCCGTCTGGCCATAAAGTATTATAAGCATCCAACGTGATTAATGACAATTCACAGCCAGTGTCAACTAACATTTTCAATGGCTGGTGGTTCAACAACACGTACAATTCGATAGGTGGGAAGCGTTGATCCCTGTTGGTCACCATAAATACGTAAAATTCTTCAAAGGGGTGTTCTTGCAGCGGCTGCTGAGTAGCTTGAATCAACTGTTGTTGCGATTGCTGCTGTGTGCGAGTCTCCTGTTGTTGACGCTGGTCATGATAATGCTGTTGTTGTTGTTGTTGCTGTTGTTGTTGTTGTTGTTGTTGTTGTTGTTGTTGTTGCTGTTGTTGTTGTTCCCATAGCGTTCCCTGTTGACGCTGCTGATTTCCAAAATCTTGCTCGAGAACAAACTGTTGGTTTGGCTGTTGCTGCCTTCGTTGCTATGGTTTTCCTGTGTTTGATTCCAAAATCCAATTCACTGGTATCCTTCGTTGATTAAATGGCGTTGATTCGTTCCTGGGGGGTTGTCTCCCAACAGGCTGTTGGCCCGTGTCTGGTTGCATGCATACTCTAGCCAAATGCCCAATTCCTCCGCATCGGAAACATTTTGCATTAAGGAATGGACATTGTACGCCTTTGTGGTCCCCACCACAGCGTTTACATTTACCCACTAACTGGTCAATAGTCATATTTTGGCGACCAAGGCCAGAATTTGGGGCAACCGAGTTTGCCGGTATTCTAGGTCCTCCACGTCCAGGCAGCGTGTTAAACCTGCCACGTGGAAAGCTTGATACTTGTGATTGATAACCTGTTTCGAATCGATAAACGTCTGATAATATCAAAGGTTGCGATTTTTCTACCTCGGGAGGCAATGCGCACGTTTCGTCAACCTTCTGCTTTTTATATACAAGTTGGCCCTGTACGGCAGCCTCAGCTGCCTGGGCCAGCTTAATGGCTTTTGTTAAATCTAAATTTTCTTCCTCCAACAACCGCAATCGTAATTTATCATTATTTATGCCGGATATAACTTGCGTTAGGATAGCCTCGCCATTCACGTCTTTTGTTGTAAATTTACACAATCTTGCCTGTGCTTTTAAATCAGCTACGAATTTAGCAACAGTTTCACCAGGCTGCCGCTTTATACCGGCTAGCTTATACTTTTGCACATGTGGTTTGGTGATGGCTTGGTAATGTTCGGTTAATTTGGCAATTACAATTGCGTAAGTAGCCTTCTCGATTGTCTCTGGGTAAATTAGATCACGTATCAGTCCATACACTTCAGTTCCCACAACAGAAGTGAACAGTTGCTTTTTTTCGTCAGGCTTTACTCTGTTTAACACACAAAAGTCCTCAAATTGATGCACATATTGGTTCCAGGCCTCTTCTGACTTCCCGACATAAGATTGAATATTTCCTAGCAGATGAGTAGGACGATCCACTTGTGATTTGATAAGAGAGGAAATTGCTGCAATCAAATCTGAAGTTGATGACGCTGGGAGCTGCGATGATGAGGTGGATTTAACTGGATCAGACATCTGGTACAAAGATCAATAGATAAGTTTCAAATTCGAATATTAAACTACACAAATAAAATACGTATCTTGTTTTTGGTTTAAATTTGTTCGGCCGTAATTGGGTTCAGATCCTCAAAACTGATCCTCGTCGCCAGCTTGTCAGGTTTTAATGACATCCAAATCCGAGCTAGCAGATTTACAGATAACGTTTATTTAACTCACAATTTTACATACGTGGATTAGATTCCTTTTTACTCGTTTTCGTTCGATCAAAAACTATAATTTCGATTAAAAAAAACAATATTTCTGCATGCGGTATTATTACATTTTAACATCAGTATTCAAAGATAGATTGCGCTCAAACATCATTACAAAGAGGAACCGCAGGAACTGGCAAAAACCCACAAAGATCTTCAGTCCCAAGCGCCTCAACTCGGACCAACTGTCCCCCCTGCAGAGCCTGCAGGTGCACTTCAAAGCAGGACCACTCCTTCAGGGCTGATGCAGGTTGCCCAAAAGTGCTAAGGCGCATCATTTTTTTTCCCACAACTCGGGCATTCACGCGATTAGCAGCTCCAAGCCGTACAAAGCTGCGCTGAGACTCGCTGTCCAGCAGAAATCGAACTTCTAGCTTGGCATCCTGCCCAATAAGCCATAGGCGAGAGGTCTGCAGCACAACAGCCTCTGTTGCTGAGAAACAAGAACTCTGAACCGGAACTGACGACGCACCCAAACCCGGGCAGAGAATCACATGATGCCGTTGTTGACACTTCGAGCACCTTCTTGACCGGTAATACCGGTTCGCAAAATGCCCACTTTGCAGACAGACGAAACATCTTTTCTTCTGTGCGATAATAGATCGCCGTTCCTCCATAGTCGGAACCGCAGGACACTCGGCGTGCCTGTGGTCACCCTCACAAAAAACGCACGAAGATCGGTTCGTTCCTTCCTTTGAAGTGCCTGAAGACGACAGCGCAGCACTCGATTTAATCTTCTTGACAGCCCCAGACCGACTTGGACTCGCAGACCCCGGTTTAGAAAGAGGCGCAGATGACTTGGAGCATAGCCGGGAAATATTCTCCAAAGCGGCCAGTTCCTCTTGGAAGAAACCCATCAGGTCGGCGATCTCTGGAATAACTTGAAATCCCATAGATCGTTTCCAGCGGAACCAAACTTCGGCTGGCAACGCCCGAACAACCATCGGAACCAGCAAAGCGCTCATGATTTCGGTGTTGACCCCCAGAAGATCCAATCCCCGCAAATGAGACTGGCATGAAGCGAAGAGAGCACGTAAAGCTGCCAAGTTCTGTACCCGGTTAACTGGTTCCAACCTTTGCAGGGCATCCATGTAGGCCTGAATTATAAGTGTTGGTTGCCCAAACTGCGACTCCAGCGTAGCCCAAGCTTCGTGATAATTTCTGGCTTCTAGCGCAAAGTTCGTTATGGCGGCGGCTGCAGCCCCTGTGCACGATGCACGCAAGTAGACGAACCGGTCAATGTTGCTTAGCTTCGGGTTCAACCCAATAGTCGACCGGAACTGGTCAGCGAACGACTGCCATCTTAAAAAGTCCCCGTCAAACTTTGGAACCTCTATGACAGGCAGCTTGACCCGTGTGCCCGACTCTCTTGTTGTAGGCGAAGACCTCGGTACCCTCGACCGCCTTGGAACCTCTGTTCCACGTCCGCATCATGACCACGAAAGTTGTCATCCTCTGCAAAATCGCCCATTCGCACTGAAGAAGCATGACCAGCTGAATAAGCTGACCTCCGGCTAGAAGCAGCTCTCGTACGACTTAACTTCCTCTTCAACAACATCACTCGTGCCTTGGCGTCGGAAACTTTTATAGCGTACTCATGAGTTGTGGTCAATTCGGTGTCCATTTGATCATCTGACCACCGGTCAAGCAGCTGGCTCTCCACTTCTTCCAAGCACTTGAATGTGCTGGAAAGTCGACCAAACAGCAACTCGAGCGCATCCATGTCCGGGGTGGAAACCTTGACCGCTGCTTCTATGTCACTGGCGTACCGCGACACCCATGTCCTGTTCGCTCTCCTCTGAGCCAGCAACACTTCTTGACTCTTTTCTTCGGCCATTGTACAGCCCGCTGACCGGTATCCTGGTCACGGCACCAAAGTGTGGCGAAGGGTGTTGGTCTACCACGTGTGGGGGTGTCCAATGGCGAAGAAGGGAGTGGGTGAAGGTTGGTTTTGCCCACGCGGTCTCTGAGCTCATCCGCTGCCATAGTGTCCCATGAGCGCGGCCTTTAGGAGGGACAAATTGGGGGGCTCCTAACCGGGGCGTTATACTAGGCGCGACATGACTAGGCGCGATTGTTCAAAAAATCGCGCCTAGTCATAACGCAAAGATGACTAACCGCGACCGTCGCGGTTAGTCATTTTTCAACTTTAACAAAGTTAGTTTTTTTTTTTAAATCGCGGTTAGTCATACTGTAAAGATGACTTACCTCGACGGTCGCGGTAAGTCATCTTTCAACTTTAAAAAAATTGTTTACATTGGGAATCTGCAGGGTGACATTGATGATCGAGAAATCGAAGAATTCTTTTGAAAATATGGGAAAATTCGGGAAATTATTATCAAAAAGGAATTTGCATTTGAAGAATTATCAAATTAAAAAATTACAACAAAAAAAAAATTAAAAATTAAAAAAAAAAAAAAATTTTACATGGTAACAGATCCGAGATTCGATCCGGGATCCGCGGATCGTCTCCGGGTCGGGTCGGATCGGATCAGATCAGATCGCCCCGAACAGTAAAAAAAAGAATATCGCGTTTATTCATATGCAGGTATCTGCAGTTATGAATAGCCGCGATTGCTATATTTTCGCGGCTATTCCTAAAAACACATTGTTATTTGCTAATTGTCGCGTTTATTCATCTTTTGCATTCTTACGTCGCGTCTAGTCATACCAACACATTGTCAAATTAAAAAAGTCGCGTTTAGTCCTATGCGACACTCGTGCACAGTATGAATAAACGCGAATGCATAATCGCGGTTATTCATGTCGCGTCCAGTATGCGACACCTCCTAACCTTACTGACTGCCAGCTACGGTCCTAGAAGCTACAGGTCCAGGATCAAGAGAAAAACACTTCCTTACTGAGTAAAATCAAGTGCTTTAATGAACATAACAATCATATTACAACAACCAAGAAAACTCTTAATAATTAGAGCATGCCGCATGAGCTAAACAATCTGCACCAGCGCACATGCTAAAAGGCTTAAGTTTAGGCATAACAAGAAACTTCAAAAGAGAATAAAAGTAATAAACCTAACGACATAACATGATAAACTTTCTAACTCAACTCTAAACACATATGTTTGTTGTTTTATAAACTAAGTATAATTTTAAGTTTTCTAAGGTGTTTTACTTTTGTTTTACTTAAATAAATGACTGAATCATGCACATTTTGCGGTTATTTTCGTTTTTCACAATTTTATGTAGCAAAATCCAAGATTTCAATTTACACGGTTTTGTGCAGAACCGATCTTCAGTGTAAATCGGGGGATAGGTGTATACTCTGTTTCAGAAAACTTGTGACAAACTCTCATTGGTTGGGCATATCACAAGCTTAAGGATACATATAACTTGACCATGTGATCATTCTCAACTAATAAGGAAGAGTTAAATTTAAAAATGGCAGTTTAATACTCACTAAAATATTCCTAAAATAAAGTACTAACCACATAGAAATAAATATAAAAATAAAACTTAAAAAAGTTTAAAATTGAACACATTTAAAGTGGCCAGAAAAAGAATTAGAAACTGGAACCTCGACCGGGCTAACCGGTCAAAGTTGCTTCTAAAAATAGTCACTATTGGTGCTATTGTCAATCAGCCGGCTTCTTGCGGCGAATAAGTACATTTTTTGCACTAATTTTCAATTGCGCATGTGTAACAAGGATGCAATGGCTGCGGACAGGTCAATAGCCAATGGGAGTTTGTCATAAGATTTTTGAAACAGATTATAGTGGAAATGCATACTTGCAATTGAATCGTTGTTGCCGCAGCTTTGCTTCGTAACATTTTTGTTCGCACTTTGAAACGTGATCATTCGCTGCACAAGGCTTTTTTGGAGTGTTTATTCGAACCAACTAAAGAGAATAAGTATCTAAATAACATACTGGATTTTTTTTAATGTGAACATTACCGTTTTGCGAGAAATATCAATCTGAGTGAGACCGGTACTGGGTGTGAAAACAATATATTTCAGGTGAAGAAAGTGATCCCGTGGTAGAATTAAGTTCTGAAATGAATTCAACCACAATAATCAACTGAATAAAAATTAAAAACATTAAAAGATCTCACTGCTTGATACACATTCCATTTATATATGTTGTCATACACATTCTGAACTACCAACTGGTTTTTGTTAGGAGAATATGGCAAATCAACTGTAAATATTTTAAAAGTGAGAAGAAAGTAATGTGCTTTACATCCTAATGTATTTGTTTATTTTTACCTTTCTTAGATTCAGTGCAGTTTCCAAATACTGTTGACACAGCTGACACATTGGCGTGAAAGTATGTTGCAAATCCACCTGCTCTCTAAAAAAACAGCCATTTGTAACTGAAATTACGATATTAGGTATGGGTGTGGTCAGGATGTGTTTGTATGGTGGTGCACAATGCACACTACCAAATATGAAAGTTAGCGAGTTGTTGGCAGCAAACATGGTACCAAGACAAAAATCATAATACATAAATTCAATAAAATAATTATGTGATGAATTTTCAATTTGGTAAATTTGCCAAAATTTGCCAAATTTGGAAGTTATGTGGCGCAGAGCGGGGACCAGAAATAATAAATTAAATAAATTATATTTAAAACAAATAGGTGCGGAATAGGGATCGTCAAGAATTTATTTTAAATGGGCGTGGAATTGGGACGGGGCAGAAACGGGACCCGCGGAAACGGGACCCGCGGAAATGGGACCACGGTTGAGGGACGCGCGGAATAGGTAGTGGCCCATTGTGTTTAGTTATGCAATTTAAATACCAGTATATTCAACATGAGATTAAGACCAAAATTAATTAACAGAAATTAAATAATTTGTCACAAATTGTGAAGTTTAACTATAAAATGAATGATATTGATGCTTTTGTTGCTTACTATGACTTCCTTATAATGGTGTTCAAAATTTGAAAAGGCATTCCATAATTTCAGAGGATTGTTTGCAAATTTAGATGACGGATGGAGCAAGTAATGCAGCTTGTAATTATAAACATCGTCGTTCAGTTGTTCCGATAAAGTTTCCTTGGCTCGTACTATTTCTTTAGATTCTCGGCAATGGACAATGAGTGGAAAATGAATGATTTTGTCTCTCGCCAGAATAACCGTTTTGATGACTGGATAATCAAAATAAGTATCAATCGAAGTGTAAACTAGGTAAATCGATATGAAATTCAGAAATAGTAACGTAATGTTTTTCAGTTTTTTTAGTTTTTTCGTTTCCTGCTTAATTTCTAGAATTGCTTGAATTTTCTCTTTTAACTCTGAATTTGATTTTGTTGTTTTTCTGAACATTAAAAGAGGCATTTTGCAGCAATGAACAAATATTTCGACGAGTGTTAAACAAGACATTCCAAAGTAAAGTCCGATGTTTCCGCCAATGTCGCACAGTAAAGAGATTATGTCGTACGCAAATTCTTCTTGTAGTGTACGAACGTAATTATTGACAACAGAAACAACAATAATACTTTCAGAATAGGGTATTTCATCAAAAGACGTACTGATTTGAGTCTCATCACACAAATTAAGACATTTACACAGTCCTATTAAATTCTTTGACTCAATAGATTGCCACCAATTCCAGTATTGATGCCATAGAACATCATTTCTGCATTCTGATAAGTTTCTTGCATCGTAAAACGGGTACCTGATATTTATATTTTATTAATGTCTCTTTTGAATTATTAGAAATCTGACGTATTGCAGACACTTGAACCATTTACTCAAAATAACTGATAAAAGTGGGTGATAAAAATTGACATTGAGTGCGTTCAAATTGGTTAAGCAAAAACTTAGATGTTCGGACAATTCGTCGAAGCCGTTTTGTCAACTTGCCAATCCGTTGACAAATTTGAAGCATGCAGTTAGGTCAGGTCAGGTCAGGTTAGGTTAGGTTAGGTTAGGTTAACGAAAACAATCGACGAATCGGCTGTCGACGAATTGACCCGACGCCAAAACTTAAAGTTTGCTTAAATGGCCTGAACTAAATGTAATGAAATCTAAAATAAATGACAAAATATGACATAAAAACGTCATATTTTGAATTGAAAACGAGGGTATCAATTTAATACAGTTACGTAGATTTTTCTTAACCAATTTGAATGCATTCTGGAAAGCTGGTCAATAAATATGCTTTCAAAATGTACCTGCATGTAATATTTTTCATGAGACAAGGATACAAACAGCCATGTAAATTGTTATTGCAAGGACGTCTCTTTACGTTGAGGAAGTGATACTGTAACACAATCCAAAAGATTAAATATGACTTTGTGTTGCTTGGCAAATTGGAATATATCAATTTGGCATATTTGCCATAAATGTCAAAAATTTTCATTAATACATTTTTTAAATTTTTTTTTGAAGTTTAATACAAAATTTGTTAATTTTCTTACTTTTTCTAAATTAGTTTTAGCAATATTTTTAGTTGGTGTCAATTCTACTTCGTGAGTGGTTTCCATATTCCCTGTTTTCAGTGACAAATGCACTCCTTCAGTCTGAGCATATTTATGATAGTTGACTGGTGAAGGATCTATTATTACCTGAAAATTTTAAGAACAAATGTAACACATTGGGGCGTTATACTAGGCGCGACATGACTAGGCGCGATTTACAAAAAAATCGCGCCTATCGCGCCTAGTCATAATTCAAAGATGACCAAACGCGACCGGCGCGTTTGGTCATCTTTGAATTTCCCAAAATTCAAAAAATTCAAAAACTTAAAAATAGTCGCGTTTATTCATAACGCATATGTGACTAACCGCGACTGTCGCGACCGTCGCGGTTAGTCATATCTGAACTCCAAAAAAAAAAAAAAAAAAAATGAAAGATTTTAAAAAAATTTCGTCGCGGTTAGTCATAACTGTCTGTATGACTAACCGCGACATAAAAAAAAAAATTAAAATGGATCGCGTCTGGATTGCATTTTACGACGAACGCGAAGAATGCGATGAATGCGATAAATGCGACGAATTGGACGAATGCGACGAATGCGATAAATGCGACGAATTGGACGAATGCGACGAATGCGATAAATGCGACGAATTGCGATGATGCGAATGCGAATAATACAGTAACACAAAAGTAAACGTCTTCTTATACTTAATAGGGTCAGAACGTCGACGTTACGTTAATTCGAACGTTTAATCCATATTAAACGTCCGCATTAACGTAACGTCGACGTTACGTAAGCGCAATGTATAAAAAAAAAAATTAAAAAAAAAAAAAAAATTTTTGCTTTTATTCATTTCCGACAATATGAATAACCGCGATTACGGAATCGCGTTTATTCATATCGAACATTGTCAATTTTTAAATGTCGCGCCTAGTCATAACTTTCATTTG